>CABFOW010002385.1:85575-95826 GCA_902141385.1 Timema californicum
ACTATCTAGCGTGCAAGATGATGTTGAACTATCTAGCGTGCAGGATGATGTTGAACTATCTAGCGTGCAGGATGATGTTGAACTATCTAGCATGCAAGCTGATGTCGGACTATCTAGCGTGCAAGATGATGTCAGACTTTATATCAAAGCAAGAAGTTATTGACTACCTTAAACAATTCCCTTCAAGTGATAAGTTCTTTATTAATAGTTTTTCTAAAGAAACTGTCTCTCATGAGCTGCAATATTTCACTAAAATAGTCATTGTCTTCGTCCATAGCTATTTCTGTGGATAAAGAATGTCTGGTTGACTACCTACATGAGGACAGCCTTATTGCTCAACGTGTAACGTATGATGGGGGACTTGTGGATGTGACATTATGTAACAAACTAGAAGTAAAAATAACTGTTCTGCAAGAAGCAAGGGAAGAGACAGAAGTGTTAGAACATGAAATGAAAGAATTGATAAAGTTTTCTGATTGAATGTTAATTTTTGTCTCCACCCTAAAAATTTTGTGTGTGTATGTGCCTGTGTGCACATGTGTGTATTAGATATTTATAGGTTAGAAACTGGCTGAATCCACATTTTTAAACATACAAAACCTTATTTTACCTTTAAACCCGACTCTTGGACAAAATTATAAGTATAAGTGTTTAACTTTCCCACATGGGTAGGATTTTCTCCTTCATTTCTGATTTTGTCCACATTAATTGGTAAATTAATGTTATAGTTGTTTGATTGTTAGGTTTTTTCATATCATTATATTGATCTTAATTAGAAGAATTACACACACTTTTTACTAGAAATGAGAAGTTTTATATAACTTATTTCATAGCGGTCTTTATTCATTGCTAAATTCATCCCCGTAGTATAACACTAATTAATTAGAGGAAACCAAAAAAACAAAAGGGAGACAATTAAAAATGGTAAAGAATGATAGGACACATAGATAGGAACATGTATAAGGTATAACATAAAGGACAAACACAGGAAAAGGACATTGGATGCGAATATATAATGATATAACTCTATAAGCAAAACCTCTTTTCGCTTTATGAGGTAATTGAATTATATTTGGAAGAAGATATAGGAAAGGTGGATAGAAACATATAAAAGAGACGAACACAATTACAATGGAAAGAAGAACACAGTTCATACTTTTCATTGTAGAAGCCATATTGTGTTTGTCTCCCTTTTATATGTTTCTATCCAACTTTCCTATATCTTCTTCCAAATATAATGCAATTGCCTCGTAAACCGAAAAGGTTTTACTTATAGATATAATTAATAGAGAGGTTATTTGAATATGCTCATAACTTTGTAAAACTTAAGTTATATGCAAATAACTGTCCTAATTTATTATTTTAAACTATATTTGAGCTGAAATTACTGATAGAATGCATATTATTCTCAACAACAACATTGATGAGACCTTAATGTGGCCTAACATAGCACTGTTAGATAATATGTAACAAATATCATACCTTTGAGGACTGCATTTAGCTATATTGACATATATTTAAATATTTTATGATATCCTTATTTCCGCTTAACTCCAAGGTTATTTAAAAATAGATGGACCTTGACACACAAATTGTAAAAATATCACTTGGAGCCAAAATGAAATAGTTAAACCTCTTATATTGAAAGTTTTATTCACCTCAGAGATATTCTGATTACCATACTCGAAATTCTGGTGCTAGAAAATACCAGATCCACCTTGGTTGGATTGTCGTGGGGGTGGAGCTGAGTAGCCTGAAGGTGATCTTTTAGGATCGCTAGTCGTACTGAACCGCCAGGATAATCAGGGTGACTGGCCCCCACCTCTTATCCTGAGTGATGCACATTACACAACAAATCCACCTTCACTCACGTGATGACGCTGACTGCTCACAAGCTGCCACCTACAGATAACACTGTGGTTATGTTAATGCTCCTCTAAACTCACACATGCACAAAATTTACTTTCTAATCATCAAATAAATATAAATTACTTTATGACATAAAACACAGTGGCTATTTTTATAACATTTTCAAAACATAAATTATAGTTAAAAATCACCTGGTAAAGGCAAAACA
Source organism: Timema californicum (assembly GCA_902141385.1). NCBI lineage: Eukaryota > Metazoa > Arthropoda > Insecta > Phasmatodea > Timematidae > Timema > Timema californicum. The sequence continues at coordinate 87,653 of CABFOW010002385.1, forward strand.
AGAATAATATAGGTATTTACATCCTATTAAATAATAAACTGGTCATTTTATCATATAAACAAAACTAACACTATATTTTCAAACACGGCGGATTGATAATAACTTTGAGTGACCCTACTCCCACAATAAGTCTGTCCAAACTTCACGCGCAGCTCTGACCAAGTGTCAGAAAGCTACCACAGATGGCATCAGCAGCAAGAAAAATGTAGCGCACATGTCCAATCCCCCAACATGGTAAATGCAATACTACTTGTGTTTTTCTCATGTTTTAAAGACTTTGTGACAGTCCGTTGCTCCTGTCTGTTATTTTACTCTGATGAATTTATAGTATTTGTTTTCTAAGCTTGGAACCCATGAATACCCATGCATGTAGGGGGGAAAATCATCTTTTGACCAATGGTTAAGACATAGTTACAACACATTTTAAAATCATAGTACTAAGAAATGCAAACACTATTAACATTTGGTAAGTTTGAGGAAAATAGGATATATCTGTTTACATTCAAAAGGGATTCATTTTCAAAGCTCAATACTTTTTTCCCCTCCTATCTAACTCATATTTTTACTGTGCAACTTAAAATGACTTATCTTTGAGTCGATTTGGTAAAATTTAGGTTTAATCGCAAGCTATTAAATTTTTATAGTCCAACACCTTATCTCAGTTGGTAGCGAGTCCGTCTACTGAGCTAATGGTACTAGGTTCAATTCCTGGCATGGCCAAAAAATGTATTATTGGTGAAATGAATTAACGGCAGGGGGCTGGATGTGGTGTTTGCTCTAGATTTAAGTTAGTTTTTGAATTATGTGCTAATATATTCAATCTGTTCAGAAAGTGAATGTTAAACACCTCAAAACATTATTTTAAACTATCACAAAAGCATTAGGAATTGATATATTTAATGTTGGTAAGCAGTAGGGGTGGTCAGGCAGCACATATTTGTATCGGGCGGGCATTGCTAAATTACACTCGGTTACGAGTAGACTTGGGTGGACATTTCATTTTGCAAACAACTTTGTCACAGGCTTATACAATTTCAAATTATAAGTTTAACAGTCTAATTTAATTTAAAAAAAAGAAGATAGAAACAGCTTTGACCCAGACCTATTAAATTTCATATTGCAAGTTAAAAGTCACAAAATGCAAAATGGTTGTTCCTTATTTAATGTTCATTTGATGCATACTTTTCTATTTATACCCTAACAAATCTGTCTAATAAAATAATAATAAATTAAATAAATGTAACGAAAACTAATTTAAATTAAGTTTTTGCAAGCATAGAGCCTAAAAATCAAAAGGTGGAAAGGTTTACTTATTAATTTTTTTATTTAGCACCGCGTTTTACTACCCATTTGGGTCATAGGCTTAAGTACTAATTACGCTAATGCATTAGGAATTGGGAAAGTTGAATTAGAGGAAATGAACCCACATTTGTGTGGAGGGATAGTGGAAAACCGTTTAGGAAAACCACCCCAGTTCACTCGACCAAGATTCAAACCTTGATCTCTGCATCCTCGGCAGTCGAGCTCAACAGGACTAGCTCCTTAGCTAACTACGCCACTGAGGCGGGTGTGGAAAGGTTGAATTTGTTATGTTTTTGGCATTGACAGAGAAAATTAAATCGTAGGTATCTTGATTTCTCTATGTTGTAGACTTGTAACATGGGATAAACATTATTATAATTTTGTTGAAAATAAACATAATAACTAATGAATTAATAACATCAAATACTTACCTTTGTTTAATATTAGTTGAATTGAAATAATTCAACTATGAATATCAGTTAAACACTCTTTCTATCAAAGTTTGAATTAGAGGGTAGTTCTAACATGGTATTATATACTTAAGTTCTTGAGATGCCCGATCTAAATATGGGCATAAAAATACTTACCAGACATTCCGGGATTTTTAGATGCCCGGTTTATTGCCCGAAATCTCCCTTTTTAAGTATCAGCTATTTTGAATAATAAAGAAAACTTGAAGGAACTATGAAAAACTTGTGTGACAAAATGCACTTGTAAATTTGTCACAGAGAGTTCCAAAGGGATAGAATATTACGGACTAAACATTAGACGTTAGCTGGGATGATATATTGCACCTAAGTGCTTTTTCTGCTTCATACCAGTGACCATGGTGTTATTTCTTTAGAGGTATTTTTATTGTTACAACATTATGTTGGTGATAGTGAATATAATATATTCATATTTACTGAAACCTTTTTTGAATGAACTTTTTTACTTTAAGAAAACCAGTATTTATTTGTTTCATTGTATTTATTTTACTGTTAGTACTTTAAACAGTTTGGTAACACTTGAAGTACGACTTGGACTACATTCAGTAATAGTACACGGTAATTTTCAGCACAGCTGTTTAAAGGTTAGTTGTACAAAGGTGAATGCTAGCGGATCACTGATCCGAGCAGGACTGACTGAACTGAGTTAACTGATTGCCTTGATTGAACTGACGTCAATAAATTTGACAGGTTGAACTCACGTCCCGCCCGCGCGGACGGTAGAGGAATACACTAAGTGACCTGCCCTCTACCGTCAAACACGGCGGGTTCACAGTTCAACCGCGCGGGTAATACGTAGAGTGTGACGTCACACTACATTACTTACCCACTTTTGATCTATGCTTACATTATGGTAGTTAAATTACTAGTTGGTGTTAAAATTCTGTTTAGTAATGAGTTTAAAATTATCAAATATTTAAATATGTAATATTTGGTAAGATAAAATTAAATTGTTTGATAATTTCTTGAAGTTTTATCCTTCGATTTATTTTTAAATATGCGAAGGTTATAGTAGATGGAAAAATTGAAGCCGAAGATTCGCAAACCATTAGCTATTTTATTAGTTATTTTTGGATATGTGTATGAGCTATTTCTTAAATAGTTTGAAAGAACTCAAAAGACAATCCAAAGTAGAAGTGCCAGCCAAAATGTCAAAAGAAACTTTAGTACGATAAACTATTTAGTATGTATCAACTTCAATAAGCAACATTTTAAATGTCTGTACTTTCATAGGAAGTTTTCTCATCTCATTCTCGTGTATCAATATCGTCTCAAATTGCAAAAGTGGTTTGCACACATCCCTAGCATAAACCTGTTTGATTGGCTGAAAGAGACCATGTTATAAGTTTCTAAACAAAGGAATTGATAGAGAGCTTGCGTCTCCAGAACCGTGTTGTAATCTAGTTGGGGCAACACGTGTGTGTTGTAATCTAGTTGGGGCAACACGTGTGTGTGTGTCAATCTAGTTGGGCAACTCGTGTGTTTGTGTTGTAATCTAGTTGGGCAACTCGTGTGTTTGTGTTGTAATCTAGTTGGGGCAACACATGTGTGTGTGTTGTATTCTAGTTGGAGCAACACGTGTGTGTGTGTGTTGTAATCTAGTTGGGGCAACACATGTGTGTGTGTGTGTTGTAATCTAGTTGGGGCAACACGTGTGTTTGTGTTGTAATCTAGTTGGGGCAACACATGAGTGTGTGTGTTGTTATCTAGTTGGGGCAACACATGTGTGTGTGTGTTGTAATCTAGTTGGGCAACTCGTGTGTGTGTTGTAATCTAGTTGGGGCAACACATGTGTGTGTGTGTGTTGTAATCTAGTTGGGGCAACACGTGTGTGTGTGTTGCAATCTAGTTGGGCAACTCGTGTGTTTGTGTTGTAATCTAGTTGGGCAACTCGTGTGTTTGTGTTGTAATCTAGTTGGGGCAACACATGTGTGTGTGTTGTATTCTAGTTGGAGCAACACGTGTGTGTGTGTGTTGTAATCTAGTTGGGGCAACACATGTGTGTGTGTGTGTTGTAATCTAGTTGGGGCAACACGTGTGTTTGTGTTGTAATCTAGTTGGGGCAACACATGAGTGTGTGTGTTGTTATCTAGTTGGGGCAACACATGTGTGTGTGTGTTGTAATCTAGTTGGGCAACTCGTGTGTGTGTTGTAATCTAGTTGGGGCAACACATGTGTGTGTGTGTGTGTTGTAATCTAGTTGGGCAACTCATATGTGTGTGTGTTGTAATCTAGTTGGGGCAACACATGTGTGTGTGTTGTAATCTAGTTGAGGCAACACATGTGTGTGTGTTGTAATCTAGTTGGGGCAACACGTGTGTGTGTGTTGTAATCTAGTTGGGGCAACACATGTGTGTGTGTGTTGTAATCTAGTTGGGGCAACACATGTGTGTGTGTGTTGTAATCTAGTTGGGGCAACACATGTGTGTGTGTGTTGTAATCTAGTTGGGGCAACACATGTGTGTGTGTGTTTGTTTGTGTTGTAATCTAGTTGGGGCAAAACATGTGTGTGTGTTGTAATCTAGTTGGGCAACTCGTGTGTGTGTGTGTTGTAATCTAGTTGGGGCAACACGTGTGTGTGTTGTAATCTAGTTGGGGCAACACGTGTGTGTGTGTGTGTGTGTATGTGTTGTCTTCTAGTATTTAACAGAGCAATACACTTGTTACTTGGGGGAAAGGCACACCAATTGTTTACCATCACAAATAACCCCAGAGATAATTTTGCAATAACATAGGTTGCCGGATAACGCTACTGATTGGTACACCAAAGAGGGGCCTTCTCAATATATACATAAAATATTTATATTTTAGTTTAAAATCCTGCAATATCGTGATTATGATGAATTGTTTCTAGTCTTTGCATCTTTTCTCTCATGCTACAGATGTTATCAATAAAAATAGCATCTTGTGTTTGTGTCCGCCCAGACGAGGACAGGAGAAGTGAACATTGTGGTGTTGTGTAGGGGGGGACCTGGATCCCACGGAGATTGAAGACTTGTTTGAAGAGTTGGAAGACCTGAGTGATTCTGGACAAGAGCTGGACACCATGAGCATCTCCTCCACACCTAAACCTTCCCTGCCCCCGTTCTTCTCGTCCAGTCGCTCTTTGCTCCAAGAGTCACTTCATGTACCAGGTACTGTATCATGTCTCTTGGACTCATCTCAGTGTGCTTGTTTTTACAAATGGTATGTTTTGCTTCTGCATTTGTTAAACTTCCCTTTTATGACCACAAAGTTCATGTAAACACTATGCAGGTATTTTACTTGTTTGCTACATAAAACAACACCTTTTTGTAATATTCTATTACTGCTTTGTTGAACAATGAGACATCCTTTTATTAAAAAAATGGGCTCCATTGTAATAAAAGTTTTGTTTTCAAGAAGCTAGTTTATAATTTGCTGAAACTTTTAATCACTTAGTCACGTTTTATTTTACCATTATAAATAAATATAATTTTTTTTTGTTCAAACATAAATATTTTAAGTGAATGAAATAAGTATTTTTTTATCTTATTACTCTTCTAGCTTCTTTTCACTATGTAGTTCTATATATTTAGCTAGGTATTTATTTTTCCAAATATAACTTTGATTTTAGAAAACCTGTTACAAATGTTCACAAGAACACTACGATTTTTGTAACTAAACAATCCACACTTCAGTTACAGCCCCTTTTCCTGGAACTCTTACATGTATTAGTACATACATTAAAATACTCTATCTTGGTTTACATCTGTTTTGAACAGATTACATTGACTTTGAATGCCATTAAATGTTAATCAATAAAACCTTTCTGCTTGGACCAGTTTACAATGTTACAAACATACTTGCCAACTTTTACGATTTTCTCGGAAAATGTACAAAAATAGCTATCTTTTATGATTTTACGAACAAATGTTATCTTTTATGATTTTTATGTATTTTAGGTTTGATTTTGTGCGCCGGGAAGACATATCTCAATTATTGTTACGTACATCATATCATTAGAGGTTTCATGGCCAAATGATAAGAGCTCCATCTGCATGTATATTGATATTTGTGTGTCGAGATGGATTTCATCAGCTGCCTTATATTTGTTTATCTACACACATGTATTATTTATTAAGAAGTTTCAAAAGGGAGATATATTTGATTATTACAGTACGTTTTGCCGCTGCGATAATAACATAGTCCATGGCAGGAGAGTGGACATAACGATTCATGTTAAAAGTGTGAAACACATGACAAATATGAAATTCTAGGAAGAAACCCAGGAAATATTAAGTCAATATCAAATCTATTCAAAAGTTTTCCTAATTCTGATTTCTAAAAGTTGGCAGGTTTATATTAAAAAAACTTTCACCTCTCGGCACTTTTAATTGGTCGGTTGGTTGGAGCCAATGAAAGCTCAATTGTTGATCAAGCCGTACACCCTGATGTAAAGAGAATAGATAGGTAGCGCCATTTGGAAGAATTTGTTGATGTCATTGCTTACGTCAGCCACGAAACTACGTCACCCACGTGCGGTCCATGTGTTTCGTACGATTCTTTATTTATCTTTATGATTATTTATTTATTAGTGTTTGCCTGGTTGTGGTTTTTCCGTGTATAGATGATAACTTTATGTAGTTGTATTGTTCTTATCAAGCTGTTTATTATTATATAATATAATATATAGGATACAAGTCGTTGTGGAACAATCAGACTTTTAGCCTTTTTGATAATTTATTTGTGTTGTGTATAATAAACGAACATTCTCTTAACTAGGCCTGTAACAGCAAACACGGGTTTAGTAACTATTCTAATTTAAGATTTGTGAAGTCACTTGTGTGATGACGTCACCAAAGCGCCTTTGTCAGTTCCGGTCTATATCTCGAGTGGCGAGCATCTGCTCTTTGTTCTTTAATTGTTTATTATTCTTTCATAAATAAAACTAACAATTTGTGTATGTTTTTAAATTTTAATTACACGTGTATATAAACAGACATACAAAATGCCTAGCTTTGCTGTTGCACTCTGTGTAAATAATCAACGAAACTGCAAGGATAATAATATATCTTTTTATCTCCTTTTTTAATGATCCCAAAATTTTCTGTACATGGGAGCTTAAATGTAAAAGGAAAGGCAGAATTAATACAAATTTTACTTGAATATGTTCTTTTCAATTTACCGATAGTGACTTTGATATTTGTGGTGCTAAATTGAAAGCCAACTGAAATGCCAAGAACTTAAAACAAATTGAATGTTGCCAGTGTTAATACAATAGTTCCAATACGTAAGTAATTTTAAACATATTTTAATAGTTTTATAAGTGAAATTTATTCAGTTTTTCTCATTAATAGGTGTGGATTTTAAATACGTATTAATATGTTTAATGTTCCCAAACGTGATATTATGATTTCTAACAATAATTATTTAGAAAGGACATAATTTGTCTTCCATAAAGCTTTGTGAATGTTAGGCCATGTTCTCACGTGTCATTTTCCGTAATTCACTGAAGATTAATACAAAATGAACACCAAAACACTAATTTCATTAATTATTTCACGCTTTCATTAAAAGTTAAAAGGAGTTATACTTTTATTAATTGTTAATTATTATCATTATTGAAATATTAAAACAAAATTAACCATCTGAACATGTACAAGAATTAATGAATTCATTTTTATTTAGATTTATTTAGATATTTACAAACATTGTGTCTTTATAAGATTTCTCAAAAATGGTATTTAAATGGCTAGACGAACAAATCGGCCCATTCTTGGATTGTTACAGACAATTAGGATGTCTGTGGAATATAAGTAGTGATTTGTATAAAATAAAACAGCACGTAGTGCCATTTTAGTAAATTAAACAATAGTTGATTATTCTCAACAAGATCATTATGATAAACAACACATGTGAACAAATTCCTTTAATTTTTATTTTCATTAAAAATGAATCACTTGAGATTTTTCACTGAAAAAGATGCGTGAGAACACTGCTTTAAGCACTGGCGAGTGTACTGAGTGACGTCATACACTCAGCCAATCGGATGTCTTTCTCCGACTGGCGCTACGTTCCATTCTCTTTACATTGGTACACCCTGCATCCATGGCCACGCAGGCTAAATGTTAGGTTCACTGTATTTGGTTTTTTGGTGTAGGGGAGATTGAGGTTTGAATCCATTCTGGGCCCTCTTAGGGGGGTTTTTCCTATATGGTTTCCCACTCTTTCTGCATGTATGCTAATTTGGGTAAATTTCATATCATGGTTAAAATTTGTGTGGGAAAACACCCTATAAAAAATATTGAACCAACCTTTATCTTGGTAGTAGTTTTATATAGATAGGGGAGCACTTTATCTTGGTAGTAGTTTTATATAGATAGGGGATCACTTTATCTTGGTAGTAGTTTTATATAGATAGGG
>CABFOW010002386.1:9749-20913 GCA_902141385.1 Timema californicum
TCCACGCAAATGTGGGCTCACTTCCTCTATATTTAACCTTCCCAATCCCTAATCCATTAACGTAATTAGTACTTAAGCGTATAATCCGAACGGATAGTAAGGTGTGGTGCAAAAAAAACCGCTTTCTCTAAATAATTTTATTCATGTTTTATAGACAGACAAGACCTTTTCGTATTCGCCGCAGGATTAATTTTGAAGATATTAAAATTCAGGTGTGCATCCAGGAATTTAATTTAGGGGAGTGGGCCGTGTGTGTCAAAGCTATTAATTCTGCCCCCTGAAAATTGTCATAAAATTATTTTAATTTAAAACTTAGTTACTTGTGTCGATACGTCAGTAAACTCCAATAATAATAATAATAATAATAATAATAAAAGAGCCTTAGAATAAATAGGTCCACAAATCCACTCACATAAAGGTAAAGGCAATTTTGTATTTTTGTAATAAAAAATGGCACGGTGCACCGCACAGACTTTCTTTCGCGTTTCTTAAAAAATATACATTTACTAAACACTCGTAACATTTGTGAAACGAAATAATAGATCTCTACAGTTTTGTAGAAACACTACTCCAAAGATCATAAATGAAATAATACTCATCGTTATTTAATCTATTGCATTAAAAACTAGAAATACCCTACAGAAAAATTGAGAAAAGAGAAACATCTTTGTCACACGTGCATAAGAATCAAATTTATTTTCAAAGACCTGGATTAAAAAGTATATAGTCTATATTTGTTTATAGCTCAGAACTTCCTAATTTTATAAAAGAATATTTAAAAAAATATTTTTAACTTTAATAGTACTCCAACTTTACAACGATAAGTTATTATTTCAAATAGTTGTGGGAGATGATGAAAATTGGAAAGTTTCCCTCGTGTAAGGTACCCTCAAAGTTATGTTCATGTGAAAATGAGAATTTGCATCTGGTTTATAATGATAAACAGTGTTCAGATATAAAATTAATTCAAACTCGTTAAAGTAAATTTTAATAAAATCTATTCATTCTCTTTTTCGCCCTTCAATAAACTACCCTTAAATTTAGGGTTAGACATCTAATTCCAAAAACTCCTCGGGAGGACCTTATGAAAACCCCAGATACCATGCTGTAGCCCAATCTGATAAATAGTTTCGACTCCAGTCCGAGATACAGACAGACAAACAGACATATGACATCGAGAAAACAACTTTGTTGGTTTCAGGTCATGAAACGTTGACATTTATCAAAATCTCGAGTTCTAATCTTTTGACGATCACAATACTTTCTCTCCGAGGTGTCGCGATAAATTAAATATTTGTTTACAAAGCTTAGGTACCTGCATCTGTGTTCTAGCCGTTGCTTGCCTTTGATTTGATCGTCTTTGATGGGGAGGTCGAGGTTCGAATCTCGCCTTCGTGAACTGAAGGTGGCTTTCCCTTTAAATATATATACCTTTAACGGTTTTTCACAAGTAATTTATTACTATGGTTTTCCCATCTTCAATTCACGCAAATGAGTCTTCACTTCCTCTTAACTACCTTCCTCATCTCTACCCGTTAATAACCTGTGTGCTGAACATAACAACAAAAAGAAAAAACTTAGTTCTAGATGGCTTATAATCATATAATAATAAATGTATGATTCGAATGGAAACATGATTTACAAAGTTTTTTTAATGCTTTTTTTTTAGATTTTAAAATGCAATGTTCTTCTTAGCATGGTGTTCAAAAAAGTTAACAGTCGGGCCTATTTGTAAAGTGAGGTAAATATGCAGTTTATAAATTCTATTTAATAGAAGTAAAATTTACAAATTGCAATTTTTCACTTAACTTTGGCCACCTTTAAAAAAAAAGATATTTACATTTTTTTAAACAGCCTATCACCTGGAACAAAGTGTTTTTTTCACTTTGGTTTTTCTATCTCCTGTACAAACAAATTGTGGTGAACTTATTTTAATTCTATCTTCCTCATACCATATTATATTCAAATAATTAGCGTAAGTAGCGACCGTAAAAACTATGTCACTGAAAAAAACTAAAAGAAATGGTCATATATATATATATATATTGGGAAGAAAATATATCTATAAATATTTCTACAGTAATAGATAAACTAAATAAATATGTCACAATATATTGTAATTAATGATTTCCTACGGTAGCTCAGAAAAATTATAATTTGAAAGGGATTCAAGCCCTTGCCCTTTGACTTTGCAAGTCAATATATGAAACCCCGAGATTGTGTCTCAAAACTCAGCATCACTCCTTGGAGAGTACATCGGTGATAGTTTGTCTTTTTTCGGTGAATGTCATAGCTACAGTAGCGCGCGCACCTCTAGTGATAATACATGGAACTACTTGGAAGAGAGATTTGCATAACCTCAAGATGTCCATCCGAATCTTAAGAAGGATGGGTACGAGATACGACCCCTCTCCCCCCTCCCGCCCCTCCTGCATTAGTCACACCAAGCCTCCCCTTTAGTTGACACTCTCGACGCGCCCTAGATAAATCTTTGGCTCGGAAGAAGAACGGGCTATGTGATGGATGAAACCGAGAAGGCATAAATCCAATTTAGTGATATCGTGGCAAAGTTTTAGTGACTGAAATATATTAATTAAATTGATACGCAAATATGATAAGATTTTTGTTTGTATGTGTCGCGTTTTACTACCAGTCTGGGTCCTCCACATTTGATTACGATGATAATTTTGGGACAAGGAAGCTAAAATCTAGGAGAAAGGTACTCGTATTTATTGTGGATCAAGAAAGAGCAGGATATCGTTTAAAATAATTTGCGCTCAATACACATAGCACTTGGTTCGGTGGCCATATTGTCTAAAGCGTCACTCTCGCAATAGACTATACTGCCAATGAAAGAAAGATCGAAGTTCAAATCCCGGTCGGTTATACCAAGGATTATTTTACTATATGGTTTCCCATTCTCCATCTATGCAAATGCTAGCACACATTAGCGTAATTAGTAAGTATGCGCATAATCTGAACACTTAGTAAGACGTGGTTCTAAAGAGAGAAAAATATATTATTATTTTTTATCACCGATTCTTAATACCCGTTCGGGTTATTCGCTTATGTACTAATTACGTTAATGGATTAGGAATTAGGAAGGCTATATTTAGAGGAAGTGTTCCCGCATTTACGTGGAGGGATAGTGGAACACGAAACTTGATCTCCCCGTCATCGGCATTCTAGTCTACTTCAAGAGTAGCGCGTCGGATCATGCGACCACCTAAACGGATCCTCGCCCGTAATCCGACCATAAGATACCTTCCCACAGATGTGGAAAAATTGGATGTCTATAATGTGAACTTTCTGAACCAACTGGTTGTATCATCACACAACCTATAAACTAACTTAAATATAAAACCGACACAATAGCCAACCTGAATCAAACCTGGGACCCTCAGCTAGGTAGACAGACACGCTATCGACATAGCTAAGGTGTCTGTCAAATCGTATGTTAACAGTAAAATATTTATCGTTATGTTATTATCTGCTTAAAGACGAATTGTATAATCACACATACCCATCAGCGGGTACGTGGACTAAGGGATCAGGCTCGTCGTGTTTGGATCCTCGATGATGAGGGAGATCAGGGTTTGAATGCTGGCTGAGGGTATTGTTCCTTAAATGGTTTCTTACTCTATCCTCACGCGTAAATGCGGGGTACATTTAGTCTCAACACTAACTTCCTATTTTCAACCCTAATGGTATTAATATGCGCAAAACCCTGACATAAAGTAAGACGCGCAGGTGCATTTTGTTATTTCGTGCGAATTCTGTTTCCTTATATTTTTAGATTTTCACAACAAGAGCGAATTTTGTATCCATGGTTCTGCCAGGTCATTGGGATTTTTCTTCTTCTTCAGGTTTTGGACTTTTATTAAAAAGATAGCATGATTAATAGGTAAAAACTATATTCATACCTCTTGTCACAGCTTTAAACATGACCACATGCTCTATGACCTTAATGTGACACGATAACAAGGAACAATGATACCGAGATGGACCAAGCTCCCTTCGTTTATCTCCTTAACTCTAAGAAGTACAAGGTCCCCCCCTCCCTCCTCTTTAAAATACCGAGTAAGTTCTCTCATTTATATCTCTGATTCTGATACATAAAAATCTATTTATCTCCTTAGTTCCAAGATGGATAAAGTTCCATAGTTTATCTCATGGGCTCCGAGATGTTGACATGATGAACTACTTTCTATGTTGCTTCCTTCAACCTCCTGGTTCAGACCGACTCTGTGCATTTCACCATGATGAACTACTCTCTATGTTCCTTCCTTCGACCTCCTGGTTCAGACCGACTCTGTACATGTTGGCCATGTTGAAAGTTTCTTCTCTCTCTTCCTTACTATTTTAAAACACGAGGCAAATCCCCCCTTCCTCACCCTGCCATTACGTGTTCAGATTACATACAATCCCGTGAACAACAAAGTCAAATATTGAGCTCGGGGCAGCTCCGAGTCTCGCTCGCTCGCTCTGTGATGTTAGTTTGGTTTTAGACGCCATCTGAAGAGCTCTTGTTCTGTTGGATTTTGCGATTTATTAGAGTGCGCGTGTGTTTGCGTTGGTGATTTGGGAGTAAAGCAGCGCGGCGTTCGCAAGGAAGACCAGGAGGGAAGAGGGGTAGAGAGACACTAGTGGCGTAGCGAGGAATGTTGCCAAGGAAGACCAAAACTTTGCACATGTAAAACAGGGGTGAACCAATCAACACCTTTTGTCATATTTTAAAACTTTATCAGCGAGAAAGTGTTGTAATCTTCGGAATGTTACGCCACTAGATTATGATGTACCTCGACGTCTTATGTTCCCCTGATGAAAAATGTTTTAACAATTATTTATCTATCTCTGTCTGTACTTGAAGTTACAGCCGAAAGTTAGATGGATTTCGTTCGTCTTGATATTTATTTGGTATTTGATCATACCTTTAGGTGAAATATTGACTTTTTATCAAAGCTTTAAAATTAAGGGTGTTGTACGGAAGACCAATGAGAACCTTTACAGTCGTTTAGAAACCTCGTATTATTTATGAGGTGATTTGTTATTTTAAAAAAAAATCATCAAAATTTAGGTGAAAGTTATGATCAGTTAAAAAGTATACATTTTAATTTTAAAGTGTTTCAAAATAATGTGTGATAACTTACAGTAGTCCCATGACTTCTTGGTGCTGACTGACAGCTCACAGCTGACCGCTAACAGTCGTAATTTAGGTATATACATAAATTTTGGCTGTCAGAAGTGACAGATGCTAAACACATGTCTTTGCAGATTATATGGTTCGGCGTAGGGATACATAATTTGGTCTGGTAACTTTTCAAAGCCGTCAGCTCTCAGCTGTGAGCTGTCAGTCAGCACCAAAGAAGTCGTGAGGCTACTGTACATTAAACCCTATAAAATAATCCCACATTTTCTTAAAAAAAAATCCCTTGAAACACTAACAAAATGTGATTTTATTTTATAGAGCAAGGCCAGATAACATTTCGCTACCTTCTTTGGTGACCGCAAGGTTTAAGGAGTCATTCTAGTTGTTAGACTTGGCTGCTGATGACAGGGATATCGGGGTTCAAATCCCAATATTGTGAGTTTAGAGTTGTTTATCCACTCTCCCTCCACGCAAATGCAGGTACACTTCCTTTAAATTTTACTTTCCTCATACCTAGCTCACTAACATAATTAATAAATATGCTTATAACATGAACAGATAGTAAGACGCATAACTTAATAACATTTTGTTTTAATCTCAAAGTAGTACAAAGTCTTGCAAATATCGTTGTTGATTTTTTTTTCAAACCTTAAACTAAAAATTTAAACTTTTTAACTGGTCATAAACCTAAAGATAGCTTTCACTTCGCTTTCACTTTATTGAAAAAATTTGTTTTTATTAAACAATTCCGTGGAATGAGCTATACCTACTACCATCAGAAATTTGATCCCATCACTAACTGCACTCAAAAAATAATTATTCAAATTTATAAAATAAGAACTTTGAGCTTTTGAAGTTTGTATTCAGTTCTAATAACAGATGTATACTATTGTAAATTGATGTAAGGTCAATTTAAATAAATTGTGTTGTACGGAGGATTTATTAAGATAATGAATAATCGAATGTATGAATGAGATAAACGTGTTAAAATGTATTAGATAGTGATTGTGAGTTTGGTTTATTTAATTTGATATTACTAATTGTTTAGTTTTAAAGATCTGTTATATTTATTTTTTATTTGTTGTATTTAACGTGCACTCTCTGAACCGACTGATTTATCAGCACACGAGAATTTCTATGAACGAGAGCGTAAGGAACTACAAATTTCCGGGAGGGGTATTTTTTTTACATAGTTTCAAGAGTTATTTTTACATGCCACAGTTGACATTAGGCTTTCCTTCCCCTCCGAAGGAAGTTGTGCTACGAGTTATCATCGTTTAGGAAAAAATCCGTTGACCCTGGTCGGGTTTGAACCCACACACATCGGGTTTTCAGGTGAAATTGTTAATAAATTGTTAAAAATATTGAAACATTGTTAAGTGTAAGACAAGATATTACACCCTGACATCGTTAGATTAAATAAATTATTCGGGATTTCTAAACGTCTCTACATCTAGCATCTCAAAAGATAATATGATAAAAACTTTGACGTTTGGAAATTCAAAATTTGTCAAAAAATGTTTTAACAATTTTAAAATAATAAAATTGGATATCTGGTGATTGTTTTAGATGATAATTAATAGTATATATATTTTCATATATATATTCATTTAAAGTTTAACGTCTCAAAGACCACATACCTGTATCGGTGGGCACGAGGACAAAGCTGTTCATTCTCTTCTAGTATGGTTTATAAGTGGTCGTGTTTCCGTCGAAGTAAAGTTGGAAGACATTTGTGGGAAAAACACTTCGCCAAACGCCAATCTTCTTTGTCACAGTACAACCTGACGAAATGAGACTTATGCCTTTTTGTGCACGTACCCGCTAGTACGTATAACAATTTATATCCATTGATGCACTTTTTAAAAACTTTCTCGTCCCCCTTGGATAGAGAAACTATTGTGATTTTAAAACATATTAGACTCGAGATTTTGATAGATGTCGACGTTTAAAGATTACCTAAATCTGAAACAGTATTTTTTGCATTGCCGTCTATCTTTATGTCTGTTACTGGAGATGGAGCCGAAACAATTTTATCAATCATGCTAATACTTTGTATCCCGGGTCTTCATAATGTTTCCCCGAGGAGCTTTCAGAATTATCCAACCAATCCCATGACTAAGGGTAGTTTACTAATGGTTGGAAAGAGAAAGCATCGATTTTCTCAAAATAGGCGCAAACAATTTTCATTAAAATTGATATCCAGGCACTATTTAGCATTAAAAATAAAATGACAACTCTCATTTTACTATGAAAATTATTTTTGGAATACTTTATATAAGCGTAAATGTTCAATTTTGATAATAATTGCAAATCTTTTGAGATACAAAAAAACATATCACTGGAATATTATAGTAGCCTACTATTAAAACTTTAAAACTCTTATTTGAAATATATTTTTATAAACTCAACAGTTTTTGAGATATTAGCAAATGTTTTTTAAATTGAGTTCTAGGAAATTGATTGCTAGGATATAGTAAACAGAGGTGTTACTTTATTCTCAATATATTTTTGTAATATTATATATTATTTAATTTATTCTAATTGGGTAAACGTTTCTGCAACAAAGTATATTATTTATTTGACACATTTACGAGTTTTGAGCAAACATCTCAACTTTTTAGTTAAAAGATTGAGAAAGTATGATGTGCGGTGCACCGTATTATTTATTTTTAAGTTAATACGTTCAACACCAAGATTAGTAATTGTTTAATCCAATGGATGGTAATCTGGAGGGAAAATTTAGAGGAAATTAACCCGCAAATGCGTGAGTAGGACATGTAAAAACCAACGTGGTAGCTCGAACTTGTAAAACCAACCTATCTGTGCGCGTAATCGAGATCCGATGCTCGCCAACTCCTCTCTTGCGAGACTGACGCCCAAGACCGCATGGCACGAGCAAAGAAATGTAATCTTGACGTCGATTCCTATTGGTTACTTATATCGAGTCCGAGGATATAGGCACGAGCCATGGCGGAAGTAAGCTCTAATAAGAAGGATGGGCGCAAGGGTCTAAAATGAAGATTTAAAGGTCCTTAGAGACTTTCCTTCCAGGCAGTCAGTGTAACAACCCTTACATTGGCAGGACGTGGGCGGCATGATTAAAGGACCCTTCCTCCTCTCGTCCATGCCGGGATCCTCACTGAATCTCTCCCTCCCCCCTATATCTAGTAACAACATATCGTGTCAGTTACCGAGAAAGGAACTTTTTCCACGCCGTTGTAACTAAATGTCGGTACGTGTGCTTTTATTTTACTTGAACATATTTATACTGTCAAAATAAAGTTTGTATTGAAGTGAGATTGAAGTAATGGCGTGTTAAAGTTGTATTAGAGTCATCATTGGTCGAGGTGGGCTGGAAGTCACCGAGGGTGGTATGCAAGAACGTCACTAAGTGTGAGTGGATGCTTAGTGGCGTGTTAGTGAAGTCCTGAACCCACCCCTTGAAGGTAAGGAAAGTAAAATAAGAGTTCGCGCACTCGACTAGCTAAAAAATAATAATCAGATAGTCATTAATTAGGTACACTGGTCGGATAAGGTTCACTATCCCTGGTGTAGGCCTAAAGTCACACTGAAATATCTTCAGACCATCTCGGTTAGCGAGAATGTATATCAATCGCTGTCATACCACATGGTTTATATTCCAAAGAGCTGTGTCCTTTTCTGGAACTACTTATCTACTCTTCCTAAGCTTATACTCTCTTTTTTTTCGTCCTTCACATACAACCACCCTTTGTCATCTCAATAAGAAAAAGAGAGAAAACTACGAAACTTTCTATCTCAAGGTAAAGAGAAAATCTCGCTTCTAATTCTAAAGTATCTTAAAATCTTCTAATATGAGTTTATACAAAATTACTATATTTGTTGGAGGAAAGCTAGTTCTAGAGCCCTTTTTTCATCAAGATTAGTCTCATAGCGCCGCAAATGTGACTAACAAGTAGTTGAAAATGAGCTAATGTCACATTTTAACTTTTTTTTATATCAATAGAAATCAAACTATAGGATTTTTAAGGAAAGAGAGCCTTATTGGAATTGATCGACTTTATTTTGGCGTTTTGAAATAACGGATCGTATAATTAAATATTGTGTTAGAGCTGAACTTCTGCGCAGCAATTTCTTGCTTACCACGACGGACCCCTTAAGGACCTGCCAGAAAGAAGGATGTGACGCCCGGAACACTCTTATTGCTCCAAGCTACCTTCCCACCACCTCCTTCAAACTGCCAGGATGAATAGTTTGAAGAGAAGGCAAGCCTCCCCGGGACCCCAAGACCCACTCGGTAACCTCATCGGTGAAGATGTGGTCTAGGGCGCCGGCTTCCCACTTATACTGGATCGCCTGTGACATAGGAGGAGGTCTCTGTTCGAATATCAGCTGAGTGCATTAGGGACTGGTTTTCCGACTGTGATTTATAAATCTTGTTTTTTCCGTCCTTTCTCCACACTAATGTGGGCGCACTTATTCTAACTACCCTCCTCATAATTACACCTACAGAGTAGGACTTAAAAAAAATTATGTTAAAACGAATGTACTAAAACAAAACAATATACGTGTGTTTGATTTGGGGTATTCAAAGTTCACTTTATAAACCGATTGATTATATCAGTGCACGACTTACAAACTTAATTCTAGAACAGACACATCACCGAATCTCCTAACCGTTAATTATTCACCACTATAAAAGGTGAAGCCTGAGTCTACGATCAAACCCATGACACTTAACTCGGGGGACAGACGCTTACACGTTACAATCATAGCCATACACTGATTTGCTTACGACTAGATACTCGGATATCTATTAAAGTTATTAAAACTATGTTCATGTATAATTTATAAGTGAAACTCAGCTGTCAATTTTGATAAATATTATCAATTACCTTAAAAAAAAAGTAAAATGTCATCAATGTTGACCACAAAAAATGTGTCTGTATTCTCTATAAGGTTCTCCAAATATTCATTCTTAAGAAAATCAAGGTATTCTTAATCTTTATTGGGATCTATTAATTAGTTTGTAAGGATATTTAACGTGCACCATATGATTAAACTTATTACATAAGAGCACGATTTACACACAAATTTATTTTCAGCATGAACCCGCCTCGGTGGCGTAGTTGGCTAACGCGCTAGTCGTGTTGAGCTCAACCGCTGAGGACGGGGAGATTGAGGTTCGAATCTAGGTCCGGTGAACTGGGTGTGGTTTTTCCTAAATGGTTTTCCACTCCCCCCTCCACGCAAATGCGGATTCACTTCCTCTAATTCATCCTTCCCAATTCCTAATCCATTAGCGTAATTAGTACTTAAAGCGTATAACCCGAACGGGTAGTAAGCAGTGGTAATAATAATATCTATAACGTAAGCATACATAGAGGTCAGAGTATGAGAATATAGTGTTGTTTGATTTTTTTTTCCAAGCCTTTCTCTTTACATGTATGCACGCAATGGATGATTTAAAAAAAATTAAAATTAGTGTAATGTGACAACTTCCAGAACCTTAGCTTAGACTATATATTTGCTTTCCATGTTTTAAACTTCGCTTCTCATTTAAAAAAATGTCTTTCGCACAACCCTATAAAATATATTAGTAATTTTCCCCGAAAGTAGCTTATGCTTTATCTGCCACGATATTGTATACGTGATCTCTCTCTCTCTCTCTCTCTATATATATATATATATATATGTACACAAATACACACATTCATTTACGTCCCATACTAATCGCTTTCTTACTTTATAAGAGGACTGCCTCGCATCTGTTCCTTGTTTGAATTATTAATAATTCCGCGTTCCTTGCCGCAACTTTCGGGAGGACATTTAATCCTCAACCCACCCACTTACCTCCCTTTGGAACAAAGTCCTGAACTGACGTCTCTTTATAATATATGACGTCAAAAATAAGGACTACTTTCTGCACCTGTCGGCTCATTTTAGTTTTGTGACAAGGAGGTATTACTGGAATAGTTCATTCGGTTTTCCGGAAGTATTTTACGCCACGGTGCGATGTAGCGATGAAATGAA
>CABFOW010002386.1:21034-91056 GCA_902141385.1 Timema californicum
GTGGTCTTGGGGTAAAATGCTCGTCTCGCCTCATGACCCGATGTTCGTGGGTTCAAACCCATCCGGGAATCGACGGATGTTTATTCAGAGTTAAAATTCCGTAGCACAACTTCCTTCGGAGGGGAAGTAAAGCCGTTGGTCTCACTTCGATTGTGGCCTGTAAAAGAACCCTGGAAGGTTTGGGAAAATAACTTTCCCGGCAAAATTGGTAGCCTCTCTCGTTCTAGATCATGGAAATTCTCGTGTGTTGATATAATCAGTCGGTTCAGAAAGTTACCGTTAAATAGCTCAGATAAATAAAAATAAATATTTATTTTTGGGGGAAGAGAGGGCTTTAATTTATAAGTTCTAATCACAGGATTTTACATCGAACATTTCTTACTAAAAGCTTGTCCACGTTCGACGCTAGAGTTTTTGGTTTCTTTTTTTCCACCGCCTTTCACTACTCGGTCGGGTTATTTGCGTGCGGCGTAGAAAAAAAAAGGTACAGCCCTACTGGTGATAGGATGAGGAGTAAAAAACAGAAAATACCAACCTACACTCTAGTGCTACTGGTTGTAATTGAACCCCTAAGCTTTGAATTTAAAGTGACCACCAGCTAACGATTTTAATTACATCATTATTATTATTGATTTGAGGTATACCAAATATGCCTTACCCAATCTGTTGTCATCATCCTTAAGAAAGGAAGGGTCTATATTTTATTGAAACACAGCGTACATTCCTCACCCATTTATCGTCCATCACTTCCTTACAGCCTCCCT
The DNA here is from genome assembly GCA_902141385.1 of Timema californicum. Taxonomy (NCBI): domain Eukaryota; kingdom Metazoa; phylum Arthropoda; class Insecta; order Phasmatodea; family Timematidae; genus Timema; species Timema californicum. The sequence goes on from CABFOW010002386.1 coordinate 21,799, forward strand.
CCATCTTCGTCCCCCTCTTCCCCCAACCCATCTTACACACGTAGATTCACACACGATTCATTGCGAAAGGAGTATAATCCAAATCGAATTTCAAATAGCTTTCTATAAATTTGATCCGATCTTGAAACCGTGTTCAACTCACGGTAATGGAGCGTGACTTTTCTACTCTCATTTCCTGGAACTTGAGTAGGTTTTGCATGTGTGTGTGTGTGTGTGTGTGTTCGTTCGTGTTTTCACAAAGTACATTTTGTTTACTTATGGATGTAGGATTCGATTACATACTTGTGACATGGCTTTAGACTTAAAGCTTGGCTCACGTTAGGAAAATGAGTTAACGGTCTGTTTCAGTGCTGTGTCATATTATTTCGTTAAATATCTTTTTATTTATAAACTAAAAATAATAAATAAATTATACGTTACACCGCATGTACTCTCTCGCTCCTTTTCTTAAAATATTATACCTGTAGCTCGTAATTTTAAACGCGATATATATTGTTATAGAAACGATGGAGAACAAAAAAAAATCACCCGTTTCGGTGGCTACGTGATTTAACGCGCTACTCTTGCGGTAGACTAGACTGCCAATAAGGGGGAGATCGAGGTTCGAATCTCGGTCGGGTGTACTGAAGTTGGCTTTTACAAAAATGGTTTTCCATTCTCCCTCCACTCAAATGTGGGTACACTTCCTATAAATATAACCTTCCAAATCTCTTAAACCATCTGTGTAATTACAACATAAGCGTACAGCCTGAACGGGTAATAAGACACGGTGCTAAAAAAATTGCAACAAATAACTTTACATTTCACAAAAGAGCGTACATGAAATAAATGAACTTTTACAAAAACTTATTATTTGTTCTGTGTATTTTCCTCTCATTTCCCAAAGTTCCATCTAATATATATATATATATGCCTATATTTTTTTTAGGCAATGATGTGAATATCTTACAAGTTATTTTTGTTTAATGTCAGTATAACTATTAGTTCTATATCTTTGCAAGAGTGGCAGAGATATGATCCAAATTGGAAATTTACGCATATTTAAAACACCATCAAAATAATATTGCTGTAAATATGAGATGCGCCGGTTTTTTCCCCTGTTATGTTAATCAGTACCTGGATACGAATTTTAATCAGAATATTTTGAGCCAATTTTAACAAAAACTTTTTTTTTACTATTTTCGCCCGCAAGTAAACTTACCTTTAGTTTTAGGGTAAAATAGCTAGTTCTATACATCCCGCGGGGAAATCTTATGAAAACCTTGGATACCATTTTTTTTAGCGCGATCCTATGCTGGCGGCCGGGGTTCAATCCCTGGTCCCGGCATAAATTTATCTGATTTCCAAACCCTTCCTTCACCTCTGACAAGACATCTTGTGTATGTGGGGAATGCCAGGCCTCCACCGTAGTTCGGATTCCACGTTAAAACGTTAAACTGTAGGTCCTCCATTTCATCTCACAATCACCCTACCATTACACATTAGCGTAAGTGTGTGTAACCCGAACGGGTGGTAAGACGCGGTGCTAATAATAATAATTTTAGCGTGATCGGTAAAATGGTTTCGGCTCTAGTCAGAGATAGAGACAGCCGGTGTCGCGAAACGTCTTTTCCAATCTCATGGGCCCATGAAGCGTTGACGTCCATCAAAATTTCTAACTAGATTTTTTTTTGCTGACAATTACAATATTTCCTCTCTCTGAACGGTCAAATGAAAGTAAAATTTCTTGGAATAATGTTACCTATGAAATGTAAACAAAACTCTTCAATTTGAAAACAATATCAAGAATTAAGCTCACTGAGGAAATATTCAGTCTCGGTAATATATTTTTATTTTAAAACTGAAATATTCTATATTAACGTCATATTCTGAAAAATAAGCTCTGCCATCTTTAAAAAAAATACATTTAGTTTTACTATATTTTAATTACCCTATGACATTAGGAGCTCGAAAGTTCATTGCCTCACTTATAAAAGCACACTAATACTACTTTTCAGTAATATGAAAATGGATCTCATCTACTGAAGCACATTCTTAAGGAGGCCCTTTAAGAAGCCTTGTTGACGTCCAGGAATCCCGCGTTATTTAACAAGTGGCTTGTTATTTCAAAATATGATTCACCCTGAAATGGAGACGAATAACATCAACACGTCCTTAGTGGATCAAAAACTATATTCTAGGTTTTGTAATTATTGTAAAAAAACACATTAAAAGGTTAAACTAATACATTTTCAGCAGCGTTTAAAGTGGAATACAGTATTTAGAAGATGTAACTAAATGGTTAGGAACAGAAATATGTAGAAGTGCAGGTTTTTTTATTCGATTTTGATTTCTTGTTTTCTTTAATCGTGTTGACACACAATAAACACAATAGTTGTGTTTTAGTGTTATGATCAATATAGTTTGAATTTATACTTCTTTAATCAATCGAGCGCATTTGTGGTCTAGCGTTAATAGTTTCTGGCCACAGATCCGAAAATTTCGGGTTTGATCCCCGGCCCTTCCAGAATTTTTCTGTGAAATAATGGGTCTGGAACGGAGTAAAACCCAACCCCGTGAGGACAAATCAGCAACAACTTGAATAAATAAGCTGGTCTAGAAAACTGAGATTAACTACAGCAGGGTTCGTTGTGCTGACCACACGACACCCTCAATCCGCAAATGTTGGAACTATCTTTGCTAACAGTGGCGGACGCCATGGAGATGGTTTTTTTTGTAGTATTCAATCCGAATATTGGTTGGCGAGCTCTGTGTAGGTCCGACAACCTTCATCCTCCATTATCTGCTTGATGTTTTTCATTCTCGATCTGGATTACTAGAAATGTCTTGATCAAGGTGTGCAAGCTATAACAGTGAGGGTCTGTTTGACGGATCGAAACTTGACTGAACCCGGTCTCAAACACGTTCATAATGACAGTATTCAAGAGACCTGCGAGGCACTGTGTTCGACATCTGTTAGGGGTGGTATCGCTGACCACCAGCTCATTCACAAGTTAACTCATAGTAACATATTCACTGAAATTCCCAACGTTCCGGGAAGTCATTAAAATAACGCGAAGTTTAAATGTATTTCTCTTTTATTAAGATTGGTTGTTGTTATTTCACTTATTCCGTACCTGATTATTTACAGTAAAACTACTTTAACCATTTGTTTATATATTTTAAATTAGCTTATATGATCTTACCCGCTTATGTGGTCGCATGGTCTAAGGCGCTACTCTCGTAGTAGATGAGGAGGAGATCAAGATTCGAATCTCGGTCGGGTGTACTGAGGGTGGTTTTTCCATTCATCCTTCATTTAAACGTGGATACACTTCCTATGAATATGACCATACTCATCCCAAAAACCATCAACTTTTTTCTATTTAGAGGAAGTGCGCCCGAATTTGCGTGGAAATAAAGTGCAAAACCATTTAAGAAAACCAACCTTGGTGCATCCGACCGGGATCGAACCCCGATTTCTTATTCCAACACGAGGGTAGCGCATTAGGCCATGCCACCGAAGCGGGTATTAGCGTAATTAATACATAAACATATAAACTGAACGGGTAGTAAGACGTGGTGTTAAATAACAAGTATACGAACTTCAATCATTATTGTATTCTAAAGTATACGACTAGGATGTCACCGCTTGAACCCTCAGGATATCCGTCCGCCATGAGCAACGAACCGGAGGTCTCCAGGCAACAAAGAAGTCCTCTCCCCTCGGAGGTGCTCAAGGACCTAAAAGGATTACACGGCCTTGAGGTGTGAGAGATCTAACTATTAAAAAAAACAGGGTCATATTGTAATATTTTAACACGATTGAGATTTAATTTAACGGTTCTAATGATTTTAAACTGCCATTCCTGTAAGAAACACCGCAAGATGAAGATATTTTCCTTCAAGATGTTGGCAACCTAAATTCGTGATCGATACACGTGTTCCACGTTTGATTTGAATTTAATCGTTCATCATCGAGACTTGACATAACAAGTCTACCCGCATCGATGGGGACGTGGACTAAACATCAATATCGTTTAGTATGATTCGTCTGGGCATATGAGGTAGTGGTTCGAATACAGTCCTAATGAATTAAGGTGGGGTTTTCCCCCTCCTAAATGGTTTTCCACTATCCCTTTCTCGCGATTGTGGATATATTTACTATAAATTCTACCTTACTCATCACTATCCCTGTAGTGTAATTAAATGTGGATTATCCAGAAGGGTAGTGAGATGAAGTGGGGGGAAAAATCTAGCCAATCATAAATGTCAATAGAAAAGTAAGCTAGCGGTTAATAGCTAAACACCCGCCTCGGTGGCGTAGTTGGCTAACGCGCTGGTCGTGTTGAGTGCGACTGCTGAGGACGGGAAGATCGAGGTTCGAATATCGGTCGGGCGAACTGGGGGTGGTTTTTCCTAAATGGTTTTCCACTCTCCCTCCATGCAAATGCGGGTTCACTTCCTCTAATTCACCCTTCCTAATTCCTAATCCATTAGCGTATAACCCGAACGGGTAGTAAGATGCGGTGCTAAATATTTAAAAAAAATAGCTAAACCATAAAAGTATCAAGTAATTTTAATACGAATATCCTAACATTTAACAAGAATTAATCAAGTCCGCACCTATTATTTAAATTAATTAAAATTACTGTACAATATATGTAGAAAAAAACGAAATTCAAATTGACGGAAACTTTCTTCTGATTGGCTGACACAATCGCGCTTACAGCGCGGAAAGCGCGAGTTAAGAGGAGTGTTTCTCCAGTTTTTATATTATAAATATTTTTGGTCAAAATAAATAAAATACTTCTACAGTACAAACATAGAGTTTAATTTTATTCACATGGTGTTATCAACAGTTGTTGAATATCTGTCAAAGGTGTCCTGGAATTTAATGACATCTTTTTCTCTTCATTTAAAAAGTTTCTCATCTAATACAGCTATGCTCATTACAGATATTCAACAACTGTTGATAACACCGTGTGAAGAAAATTAAAATATATGTTTCAACTGAAGCAATATTTGATTTATTTTGTCCAAAATAAGTATTTTGTTACAAAAACTGAAAAAAAAAACACTGGCCTTTTCTCAGGTCCCCTACAATCACACCTTAAGAGTCAGTCACACCCCACGGATAACACCTTAAATTTAACCATACGTCGCATCGTAGAACGTCTTATTGTGTTACCAGTTTAAAAAAAAAACAGTGGGTTTGAGAAGAGTGAAAAAGTTTAGCCACATTCTTTTTTTTAAATACAGTAAAAAATATATCTTGATTCACTTTTATATATTAGTGACTCCACCACCACAGAATTAAAAATATTCAAACAATCCAATGAACGTTTGGAATGTATTATAATATTAACAAAAATTATCACAAAAGTTAAATTTCCGTAATTTTACAAAGTGTTCCCNCCCTTTACGTTTTTTCTGCGCTTAAAACTGTATAAATACATGTTCTCTTTTACGTATAAATAATAATCGTTCTAACACTCTCATCAGTAATTATTTTATCCATGTAAAAAACATAATTATTTTTTTCGGGAATTTAATTAAAATGGTAGGAGGCCACTTTAAAATTATCAAGCAAAACGTTGGGGGACAAGAGAAGATGAAATAAATAGAAATGAAAAAGGATTTCGCAACCTTTGCGGGAGGGTAAAGGGGGATTTTAAAATTGAAACTGAGCTTAAAACCTTCGTAGTGTCTTTGTTATGTGATCAGGTGGTTCCAGTGGTCACTAATATTGTTAAATTAAAATTAAAATAACTTTATCTTTTAGAGTAAAAAAAATCAAATATGTTCCTTCTTTATTTTGTGTGTGTAAAACATCTGACCGCAGATTTTAATTTTCATGTTTGTGGTTATGTTCAATATATGAAAATAATCGGGATGAAATTGTCCTCTTGAAGGTTATCCTTGCCCTTTATTTACACTTTGTTTTAACAAAATATCAACCCTTTAGAAACAAGAGCGGTTTATGTCCATTGGTGGCTACAGACAGGGAAAACCTGGAAAAGTAAGAGAATTTTTTGATGTCAGGGAATTTAATAAAAAATATTAAAAAGTTAGGGAATTTAAATACTTGACTAATTCTGCACCTAAACATTTAAACTAGAGAGATAAATTTTGTTTCTCGTGTTAGAAAAATGCACCTCCAAGATACGGCCATCTTAACATGAGATGGTTTTACAGGGTTTGCACATTTACACACGGGCACAAATAATACACCAAAACATTAAATAATGGAAAAATAACTAATAAGAATATAGCTTAGGATTTTAGGAAAATATGTAATCAATGTAATAAACTGAAAAAAAAATCCTTTCACCAAGAAAAATTGTAAAAAGATCTAGGTAAGTCTTAGTGATTTTTTTTAAATGTCTGTAAAAGTCAGGGAATGTTACAATTAATACCTAATGCCAAGATTACGATCGAATTAACGTTCACTTAAGGTTCGCGTATCGTAACGTAACATAACGTAACGTAAAGACTCTCCTCATGTACTTAAATGTAAGCCATCACGATGCAGTTAACTTAACGAACACTTAACATGAGACGTGGTGCTAAAAACAAAACAACAAACTTAAAACGTTCGCTTAACTTAAGAGTTGTCCAAGGAATAACTGTCACGTTAAGTGAACGTTAATTGAAGGTACCACGTGTTGTTCTAGCTAGCCACTCATGTTTAGAGTGACGTTGAACAGTACATTTTGTCCGCGTATCATAATTTATAGAATGTTGTTGTTACACTTTATTTTGTAACCCCAGTAACGCTTCCATTGCAAGTACTTGAGGCCTAATCAGTCCTAAATGCTTCGATTTCAGTTTAGTGAACAATTTTATTTTTTAACTGTCTAAGCTCATTGACTGCGTTTTGCTTGAGTTATGTTACGTTACAGGAATCTTGATCACACACAAGCTTCCATAAGTTAAGTGAACGCTATGTTACGTTACGTGAATGTTAATTTGATCACGATCCCGGAATACTCAAACAAACGGTATAACTCACCGATGGACACATGTACAAAGACGTCAGTCTTGTATAATCTGGTTTGCCAGTGACGAGGGATCTTGAGGTTCGAACACCCACCCGGATGTACTGAGGTGTATTGTATCAAAATGGTTTCTCACACTCTATCCGCGCAAATGCATGCTCACTTCCTCTAAAACTATTACTTACTCTTCACTGACCTCATTTGTATGGATGTTCAAATGGTTCAAACCGCCAATAAGAAGCAGGGGACAAACAAAATGATAGCTCAATCTGATAGACAGTGAATATTATTTTGATGGAAGGATTTAGGTTTAAAGTGCGTTTGTAACATATAAAAGAGTTTGAATTACATTGAAACAAAGTGTACTCTTGGTTTACCCTAAAAGGTAGCAAGCTTACCTTACTTGGTTCCACTATGGTATAACTTATAAGATAGGGTCATAGTGTAATCAGTCAAGGTAAGACTAGTACCTCTCATAAACAGAGTGTACATACCACACAGAATAAAAACAATAATTAAAAAAATATATACGTATTATTTCCAATTAATCAACATATTTTAAAACGGCTTTGGTGGCTACATGGTCTAAGGTGTCACTCTTGTGTTAGACTTAACTACCGATGATAAGGAGATCGCGGTTCGAATCCTGGTCAGATGTACTGAGGGTGGTTTTTCAAAAATAGTTTTCATTCAACCTGCCTCATCCCTAACGCATTAATGTAATATTACATATGCGTACAACCTGAGCAGGTTGTAAGTCGCGGTGCTAAAAAAATATATTTTTAGTCAAACATAAATTAATTTGAGATCAAATATATAACTGAAAATTAACGCGATTAATCAAACACTGATCTGTCAATTCTCTGTACATTTTTTTACAGCACGCTACTTATTATAATTGGCATAATTAATGTGCACTTTCTAAGCACCTATTATATTAACACATATCTTGAAAACTAATTTAAAATAGGGCAGTATGCCTAATCCTGCAACCTTATCAAATAAGACTAACCGGCCCCGTGGTGTAGTGGTCAGTGCACCTGGTTATGAGCCTAGGGAGTCCTGTTTTCGATTCCCGGCTGGTACTTTTGGGTATTTTTCCCGAAAGGTGAATTACCACTAAGGTCACCAGGGTCTGTATAGTTAGGCTTAATTTAGGTTTAAGTGTTTCCACTGGTTCCACACCCTCGTACTCACTATCACCATCACCTCATCTCATCAGGACATGGAAAGAGCCTCCACGGAAAGGATGAACGATTAGTACAGTAGCCCCATGGCTTCTTTGGTGCTGACTGACAACTGACAGCTGACTTCTGACAGCCAACATTTAGGTATATACCTACATTTTGACTATCAGAAGTGACAGCTGCTGAACCCATGTTTTTTGCAGATATTAGGGTTTTTGGCGTAGGGATACATAATTTGTTCTGGTAACTTTTCAAAGATGTCAGTCAGCACCAAAGAAGCCATAGGGCTACTGTACATTCGATAGTACCCTGAGCCACGGTACATCAGTACTGGCTAATATTTCCACAAACTGGTCTACAAATGTTGTAGTAGCTCAGAGGCTTAATATTATATCATAGCACCAAAGCGCTTACTATTTGAATACTAGGGCAAACCCGTACGCAATAAATCCATATTTTTTGACGAAATAAATTATATTGTGGACCAATTAATATTTTATTACCAAGGGTTTTAATTGACATTACTATTTATTAAAGGTTTATTATATATTTCTCTAAGGAAAATCGCTTTATGAGGTACTAACTAATTGTATTATATTTGTAAGATGGTTTTATTTTGTTTCCTCTTTTAGGAAGTTGTGTTGCGCGTTTCACACTCCTCCCTGACGAGTTCCGATAGAATGAAACCTAGGTCGGAGGATTGGGTAGTGACGATCGATTTTCTTCTATAGGCAACCATTACCTCTTTGTCCAATGGCAACAATGTAAAGTGTGAACTTTGTTCTTCTTTTCTGTGTAACAGATATATTGTGTTCATCCCTTTAATATAAAAGGTTTATCAGTAAGACACCCTAGCTCAGGTGCGAAAACGCCCGTATATCGAACCCAAGAACGCCACCAAGTGGACGCTTATACCCAATATCACCTCTGCGAAAACCGCAGGTCTTATGCAGGAACGCTTTATCTTCTCTCGCTCTCTCTCTCTCTCTCTCGGTTAACTGTTGCCAAATCTCATCGCTTTTAGTTATGTCTGAATGTCATGTGGTGGGGTAAGAAGGAGCTACTGGCAACATCGACGAAACAGCGTTGCAAAATTTGTATCATATTTAAGGAAAGTTTGAACACACAAAAACAGGAAAATGATTACTCTCGTTTCCCAATAATAGCTATGCAGTTTCCCCAATTTCACCACTAAGTATCCTCTCACACATAGTGACGTTCTTGCATACCACCCAAGGACCCGAGTTTGATTACCGGCATGGTCGAAAACTTTGATATTGGAGATTTTCTCTTTAACAGTAATGAGGCTAGGAAACAGTTATGTATGTTCTAGATTTTAGCTAGTTTGTAAGTTCTGTGCTAATATTATAAGTCAGTGCACTAAGTATACGAAAAATAATTTAAACTTTCTTTAGTACTATTTATATTTAGAGAGTCAAAATAGAATATTATGACGACACGTTAGACCCATTTTGCATGAGATGCGATTCTAAAATTTATAGAACCTAAATCCTTTAACTTTGGTTTATTTTGGACACACTTTCTCTTTTTTTTCCTCTTTTAGCAAGTTTTTATCTTGTTTATAATTATCCACCAGGTTGGAAAATCACTTTTTCTTGTATATATATAAACCTCTTGAACATCATCAAAACGAGATTCGTATGACGGTAAATGTTCTCTCTTTCAATGCATTCTGCACCTTTTTCTACGCGAATAAAGAGCACAGAGAAGCTAGAAAGATAAAAATGAAGTAGATAAAGCAAGCTCTTGTATGTTTGAAAACACTCTTTTATGTAGGATAGTGTTTTTTTTGTTTGTTTTTCTTACAACAGATAAAAAAATACAAGATCTTAACATCTATTGTTTGCTTGGTTAATCCTCGTAATGCCCCTTACTCATTCGTGATTTTTCCATAATTTAATTAATTACATAATTCATTACGGGTAGCTATTAACATGTTAACGAGTAACTATTATGGAAATCTTGTTCGTAACTTGATGGTGGCTAAGGCCATTTTTTTTTTGTAACTATGTCTAAGTTCAGGCGGATGCGCAGAAAAGACAGACGGTGTCTTAAGGAAACTAAACAGGGCTTTATTTCCTTATCTCTCAAAGGCAAAATAAAATATTTTAACTAAAAAAAAGTTTGATTTAATTATGGTTTCAATTTAATATATTTTATATACTTATTCATGGTTTATAAATACACAAATCAAGTTATGGAATTTGAAATTTGTTGTTAACATTAGGGGTGACCTGGCGGCTTAGGGGTAAGGTGTCAGACTTCTATGCTGGCGGCCGGGGTTCAATCCTCGGTCCCGGCAAAGATTTATCTGATTACCAAACCCTTCCTTCACCTCTGACAAGACATCTTGTGAATGTGAGGAATGCCAGGTCTCCACCGTGGTTCGGATCCCACGTTAAACTGTAGGTCCTCCATTTCATCTCACAATCACCCTACCATTATACATCAGCGTAAGTGTGTATAGCCCGAACGGGTAGTAAGACGCGGTGCTAATAATAATAATAATGTTAACATTAACGTGAAATGGAATGGATACGAGAAAAAGCCATTGTTTTTGCAGTTTTTATGGCAACACTTTTGTTGATAAAAATAAATAAAATAGTGCTCCAGTACAAACACATATAATTTAATTTTCTTCACATGGTGACCTCAAAATTTCTTGAATAACTGTCAAGTTTGTCCTGAAATTTAATGACAACTTTTTCTCTTCATTTATTAAGTTCCCCATCTAATGCCTCTACACTGATGGCAGATATTCAACAACTGTTGAAATAACCATGAGAAGAGAATTAAACTCTTTTTCTACTGAAGCAATATTTGATTTGTTTTGCCAGAAAAACTGTATAGACACCAGCCTTTTCTCGTGTCCCCTTCCATTTCATCTTAAGGGGGCCACCTCAGTAAGGGAAAAATTGCTGTGGAAATGTTCAGCTCTAGTGCAATATTTAATTATACAATGGGTTATTTCAAAATATGGTTCACACCGAAATAAAGTCGTGTACAACATTAAGAACCAAGATAACCATTCAGTGCCAGAATAAGATTGTATTCAATAAGACAACAATTGATATATTTACAAAGAAAAACAACACAAAGGGATTGGGAGAACGTACAACAACGTAGTCGCATGAATAAAAAGAGTACAGTAGCCCCATCGCTTCTTTAGTGCTGAGCGACAGCTCACAGCTGACGGCTTTTAAAAGTTACCAGTTACGCCGAACCATATGATCTGCAAAAACATGTGTTTAGCAGCTGTCCCTTCTGACAGTCTAAATTTAGGTATATACCTAAATGTGGACTGTCAGACGTCAGCTGTGAGCTGTCAGTCAGCACCAGAGAAGCCATGGGGCTACTGTATGTTCAATGAGTGAATTCCAGCATAGCCACACAAGACAAAAACAAAAAACTTGAAAAAATATAACTAAATCAAAAAGCAAATAGGTTAAATAAACCACATTGAAGTTGGTCACACTGATGAATACCTTGCATACCCATAGGCTTAATTAAATTCAAAACAAACAAACAAAAAATCGTTGAACTTAAGTTCAAGCAAGATTAATGTTAGAAACTTTAGTTATATAAATGAAACCACAATAATATATATATATATAATTTATTTAAATTTGCTAGATTAAATTTATTTAAATTCATCATCGACAATCATGATTTTACATTTGAAGCCCCCAAGGACTTAGTGTAAATTACATATAAACGGGACATCTTTAAAACGAAGAGCGACAAAGATAAGCGCATTTAAATCACCAGAATTCGTTATACAAACGAAACCAAACTAAATTTAAGTAAGATATCTGTAATTTATATAGATTTTAACAACTTTAATACAATATATTTATGTATAAATAATGACCAGAAGTTAAATGAGTACATAATCGAGAGCGAATTTTGAAAAGTAGCAAAGAAATAAATCAATATAAGTTAATAAAGTCCGAAAAAGAAATTTGGAAATAATTGATGGGTACATCAGATGTACCCTTGACATGCAACACGAAGATTTCTCGGGTAATCTAATTACCGCTATATATACCATAACCCAAATAAATTTCGACGACTTGAAAAACATTTGAGTGCTCTTGTGAATTAGGAAGTACAGTAGCCCCATGGCTTCTTTGGTGCTGACTGACAGCTCACAGCTGACAGATAAAAGTTAGCAGACCAAATTATATATCCATACGCCGAACCATATGATCTGCAAAAACATGTGTTTAGCAGATGTCAGTCAGCACCAAAGAAGTCATGGGCCTACTGTACCAATAAGGAGCCTAGATTCCAAAACATCTCCATATAAAGTAAGGAAAAATATTCAAGGTATCTGGAAGTCGCTGAATTGACGGTCAAATAACGAGGGCCATCAGTCAGTCATTATGCTGTATTCATTCAGCATGTGCCGGAGCAGTCTTGTGAAATGCGGCCCAGTTTGGTGAGTCGTAGCTATCGTAGCAAACGCTACAATCGAAAGATCCCAACAGGGCTCTTTATCCTTAACAACCTTATAGTTTGAGTTTAATTAATAGAGAAAATTGTGTGAAAATGTAACATTAACTCATTTTCAACGACCTTTTTAAGTATATTTTTAGGAGCTATGAGACTAGTCTCTATGAAAAAAGGACTCTGGATTTAACCCTTCCTCCATCAAATTTAGTTATTTATTGATAGGTTCGCAACAGAAATTTTAAGATATTTTAAAATCAGCATCATGCTTTTCTCTATACTTTGAGATAAGAAGTTTCGTAGTTTTTTTCTACTCTTTCTTATTGACACGACAAAGATTAGTTGTAGGTAAAGGTTGAAAGGGAGTACAAGCGTCACACAGAATATTTCATAGAAGCTACTTCGCAGATTATTTCATCATAGTCATAATTATTAGCTAGTTACAAGTTTATCTAACGAATTAAGTACGAAAACAAGGCCCTTGTGTACGGAGCATAAATTTGTATTTTGTTGGCGAACGTGATAGAAGAACCGTTTTCTACTTTCCAAAACTAACAAGGTGGGTATCGTCTTTTTTGCTCCTTTGCTTTCTAAGTTTACAGCATGCGAAACAGTTTTATCTCCAATCTGTATTATCATAGCTTCTTAGTTTCTCGCAAACGCCTCTCCCCCTACCCCCATCTGTGTGGTTTCCCCTCCCCTTCCCCCATTATAGATACTCCCCCATCCATTGTATTGTTTCTGTTTTGTTTTTGTTTTTTTGCGTAGCGTTAACATTTTCTCTTGTTATTGTTCAAACACTGAACATTCTATTTTCCTCTGTTACTTTCCTCTTCAAATTACTTTCGGTATTTTATTAATTATTTTTTTCATCCCTACCGCCTGTTTTATTTCTACCTGTGTGTATTTAGTTTTTTAATTGTTCGTAACCTATTTCGCAAATTACTATCCTCCCCTATTACTAGTTGGGGGGGGGAGGAGGGAATGACGAGGGGATTCTTCCCTTGAAGCGACAGATCCCCTAACCACGCGACCACACTCCGGGCTAACCATAATGCATTTCACCCCAGGGCTGACACAGGTTTTTACATTATTTTTCAGGCAATATAGTAGAAATAGTAGTAATATTCAACTAAATATTAAATGGCAACTAAAACTTTATCTTTCCCATCGGTTTCACAAATGGTTGAAACTATCATTGGTAACGGCCTTTAAAAGAAATTCATTTAAATATAATTGAAAAATCGTCCTGGATACAAGAATCGAACCCGGAGCCGTGATAATACCGGTATCGCGATAAAAGTAACTTTCACTCAATATAAATAAACTGGTACCCGCCACTGTGGCCGAATGGTCTAAGGCGTCACGCTCGTGTTGGGTTGTCCCTACTGATGACGGGGAGATCGGGGATCGAATCCTGGTACAGCCTACTGAGGGTGGTTTTTTCCCCGTAGGGTCTTCCCACTCTCCTTCCGAGTAAATGCGAGTATATTACCCCTAAAATGCTTCCTTATTCCTACCTCAATAGAATACTTACCATAAATGCTTTTAACCCGATTAAGCTGTAAGTACTTGCAATATAAGTTAACTGTATCTACACAATAAAGTGTACCAAGAGGCTACGACGTTTTAGAGTTTGCAACAAGTGGACTAACTATACCGAAGAAGTCGTCTTCATACCATAAAAAGACAAACGAAGTACTAAATATCTGTGTTGACGTTGCTCGCATTGTGATTGGCTGGCGGGAACACGTGTACCCTTCACTTAACGCTTAAGTAAAGTGAAAGTTCTCCCATGGGCAGCTCTTAAGTTAACTGTATCGTAATCGCTTCCTTTTAAAAAAACGAGTAGCAACTTTACGTTACGTTACTTTACATTACATTAGATCACGTGAAACTTAGGTAAACGTTAAGTTTGATTGTGATTCCGGCATAAAAAAAAAGAGTTGCCAGTTCTGATTCTTGTATTCAGTTATCATTTTTAAACCAAGTTTTAAAAGGTATTATTTATAACACGAACCTTGTGAAACGATTTATTATGTCAGCACATAACTTATAAAAATAGCTCAAATCTAGGAACAGACACAACATCTTGTCCTGTGACCGTTATTTCATCAGTCTGAAAAAAAAGTGGTGGGGGAATGTTCAAACCATGCAGGGAACCAAACCCGATACCCTCACTTTAGTACAGTAGCCCCATGACTTCTTTGGTGCTGACTGACAGTTTTAAAAAGATACCAGACCAAATTATGTATCCCTACGCTGAACCACATGATCTGCAGCTGTCACTTCTGAGAGTCAATATTTAGGTATATACCTAAATTTTGACTGACAGAAGTCAGTTGCGATCTGTCAGTCAGCACCAAAGAAGCCATGGGGCTACTGTAGATAAATACGCTACCGACTGGGCTAAGTTGTCGGACATTATTTATATTAATTCTTTCTCACGTTAGTAGATAGATACGCTACCGACTGGGCTAAGTTGTCGGACATTATTTATATTAATTATTTTTCCAAATTTGAGCTTTTATAGTATTTTTCTAATTTAAGTTATTCAAATTATGGCTGACATAATTCTGTTCCCCAGTTTCCTTTCCTCTGGCTTATGAATTTTAACTTATACTCGAAGACAGCAAGTTAATTTATAAACATTTTTTCAACCTTAAACCTTTAAATTTATATTAGTTATTCATTGTAATACATCCTGCCTTAATTTTAATGTATTTTTTTTACCTTAAACTATATTAGTTATTCATTGTAAAATATCCTGTCTTAATTTTAATGTGTTTTTTGTATTATATTCTTTATCTTTGACTTTATTGTGTCACTTAAATTTAATTAATTTTAAATGTTCATGGACATTTTTTCGGATTATTCTGACAATTCTATGTATTATTCATGTACCAATTTAACTTTTCCTTATGTTTAATGACCCGCCTCGGTGGCGTAGTTGGCTAGCGCGCTTGTCGTGTTGAGCTCGACCGCTGAGGACGGGGAGATCGAGGTTCGAATCATCGGTCGGGTGAACTGGGGTGGGGTGGGGGTTCCTAAATGGTTTTCCACTCTCCCTCCACGCAAATTCGGGTTCACTTCCTTTAATTCAACCTTCACAATTCCTAATCCATTAGCGTAATTAGTACTTAAAGCGTATATCCCGAACGGGCAGTAAGACGCGGTGCTAAATATTATTATTATTATATTTAATGTTTAACCATTATTCTTATTTAGACTCCTTACTGCCTGTATTTCATCTAATTGGTTGTGTTAAAGGTCATTCAAGTATTAACCACTTATTAATAGCATTTTTAGTGAATAAATATTCCCTGTTGTCTTCGTCAATTTTTCATCTTCATTTTTTATCTTCAACTTACTTTCTTTTTATTATATCTATCCTTTTTCACAGTTATTATTTAAGATTTTCAATATATCTGTTTGGTATTGAGCGTTCCTTTGAGAATATTTACTATACTCCTCCTTACTAATTTAATATGAATATAATTAATATCATTAACAATAATTTTTATTTATGATTCTAGGCACTTAACCTATATTTATTTAAGGTAATGGCACAACTACGTATCGATAAACCCTTATTTATCTTTATTTCTATATTCATACCATATAACGGTGGGAACATGGACAAAGTAGTCAGTCTCATATCGTCTATTTTTCTGATGATGGAAATGTTGGGTTTATAATCTGTCTCAGACACTAATGACCCCCACTGATGTCAAAATGTTAAACTAAAAAGCTGGGATCTATTTTCTTTGTGTCTCAGAATAATAGTGATAATTCACTCAACTCACTTCGGTAGGACTGCCGACAGTAAGTTACTGTCGATGACGGAGATATCGGGGTTTTAATGCCGGTTGGGTGTTTTGTGAAGGGCATTTCCTTTTGTTTTCCACTCTTTCTTTCCACGCAAATGTGGGTACACTTCCTCTTAGTTCAACCTTCCTCATCCCTAAGAGATAAGTACATATGTGTATAACTCGGACAGGTAGTAAGACGCCGTGCTAAAAAAATAAAAAATAAAACCAACTCACTCTTTGAAAAACATTCAGGCGACGCCTCTGAGCCAACGCGCGACGTCGTCCAGTAGGCAAGCCCGACGATCGGGTGACGCGCCGTGACGCCCGTGGTACGACAGTTGTAAGAGCGAGAAAGAGAGAGAGAGGGGTGCGGGAAGTAATCGATACGGGGTTGTTGCCTCCCCTCCTGCCTCTCTGTCCTTGTCTTCAACCCTCTCTCCTTCTTCCCCGACCCCCCCCCCCCCCCCCCCCCCCCCCCNNNCCCCCCCCCCCCCACATACTCTGCCAGATGTCCGCCCGCTGCGGGTGGTCAAACTTCTCGTCAGCGTACTAGTCTATAATATAGCTGAGTGGGATGGGGGGCTAACCGGAGATTTGGAGGAGCTGGTTTCTATCCGAGGGGATATAAGATTACAATGAGGCAGGTTTGACAGTTCAAAACGTTAGTAAAGCAACCCTTCATGCATTCATATCATGCATTCATATGTATAAATATAGATCATTTTTTGCATTCATACGCTTGAATCTATATACTTTATGTATTCATACAGTTATTTAAATCGTCATACTTTTATATATTAATATGTTTAAATCTACATACTTTGATATATTAATATGTTTAAATCTACATACTTTCATATATTAATATGTTTAAATCTACATACTTTGATATATTAATATGTTTAAATCTACATACTTTCATATATTAATATGTTTAAATCTACATACTTTAATATATTAATATGTTTAAATCTACATACTTTCATATATTAACATGTTTAAATCTACATACTTTGATATATTTATATGTTTAAATCTACATATTTCTAATATTAATATGACTAAATCTACATACGTTTATTTATGTGTCTAAATCTACATACTTGTATGTATTATAACACCATCAGCCGCGTATCAAACCCTAGCCTTCTAAGAACAAAAGAGCCAAACATGCTGGCTGATAACTAAATCTTCCGACTTTATATTTGTAAACGTAGCTGTGGCCAACAATTTAATATAATATTATATATATATATATCGTTTAATAAAGCCCAATTTAAATTTTAAAGCAATGGATTAGGACTAAAGGCAGAATTCAGAGAAAATGAGCACGCATTTACGCCACCCTAAATATACTCAGCCGGGATACGCACATCGACCTCCATGACCACTGTAGAGGCAGTTTATTTCAAGATTGAAGCGCTAGACCGTTTGCCCACTTATGTGGGTGAGCCAAGATAAAATGGTCACATGTCCGCTTTAAGAGAATCAATATGTTCTACCTGTACATCCGTTGAAAATGTATTGAAACCTTCCAGCTACATAAACAATATTTTGGGACGGCGTCAACCTAAATGAAACGGAGAAAAATAAAAGGGGGTAGGTAGAGAGGGGAGATAAAATATTTGTTATTAATCCGCCTGTGGTTTACTGGCTTGCGCGGCGCTACGTCACGTTTCAAGACAATTTTAATCCAATAGGAATGTGCGTTTTCGAAAAGACACGACTTTCGGTCATTACAAGTTTTTCGGAATCCATGGTTTTAAAGTTATTTTGCATTAACGACGCTGCCTAAATGGAATAATAATAATATTTAGCACCGCGTCTTACTACCCGTTCGGGTTATACGCTTTAAGTACTAACTACTCTAATGAATTAGGAATTGGGAAGGTTAAATTAGAGGAAGTGAACCCGCATTTGTGTGGAGGGAGAGTGGAAAACCATTTATGAAACCCCCCCCCCCCAGTTCACCCTACCGAGATTCTAACCTTGATCTCCCCGTCCTCAGCAGTCGAGCTCAACATGACAAGCGCGTTAGCCAACTACGCCACCGAGGCGGGTGCCTAAATGGAGATTTTGAAGCTGTTTTGTGACGTGGGTTACATCTTAACTTGCCGCACTTAAGCACTATCAAACTTAGACGCCGATTTACGAAATAGATATGCTGAGCACACTTTCCATCTTCCATTGACGAGTATACACCTACCCTCTTTCACTGACTAGTATAAACACACTCTACTATTTACGCCTGGACAATATCGACTTGCATTTCAAAATTATACTTTTCTTATTTCCTATTCTAGATAAACATTTGCGTTCACGGAAATTTTTTACTTTCTCGCTATCTTACAGGTAGATAAAGTATTGTGATCGTCAAAAATATTGAACTCGAGATTTTGATGAATGTTGACGTTTCATGAACCCTCCGAACTCTAAAAGGGGTTTTTTGAATTTCCGTCTGTTTGTACCTCCAACTAGAGCCTAAACTATTTAACCGATCGAGCCAAAACTTGGTATCTAGGGCTTTCATAGGGTTAACCCGAGGGTTTTTGGAATTGGATATCTAACTCTAGAATTAAGGGTAGTTTACTGAAGGGCAAAAAGAGAAAAAGTTGATTTTCTCAAAATAGGCTCTAACAATTTTGATTAAATTTTATTTCTAAACAATTATTAATATTCTAAACAAAATGGCTACTCTCAATATTTTGGCAAAATTACTTTAAGGGCACCGCTCTGATACGTAATTTATATAACTTTTTAATCATATCTCCTAAACTATTCGCGATATGAAATTACTTATCATTATAAATATATAGGTCTATTTATAATACAATTTTTTTTATTTGGAGCATATTTTTTATAAAATCAATAACTTTAAAGCTATACGCAAATATATATATATTTTTTAACTTTTCGAACACAAACGGTAAAGTATTGCGAGCGTAATAAAACAAACTAACCGAAAATATCAATGGATATCGACGTCTCATGACCCCCTATAACCCTAAAAAGTGGTATTTGCAATGCCGTCTGTCTGTGTCTGTTTAAACTTAAAATTAAGAGTAGTTTAATAAAGGACGAAAAGATCAAAAAAAAAATAGAACTTGTCAAAATCTGCTTTAACGATTTTGATTAAAATTCGTATCTAGTCGTTGATTAAGATCACAAATAAAATTGCTATTTTCATTTTCCTATGAAAATTACTTTTGGGGTACTTTACAGAAGCAGAAACATCCGTATCTCCGCAACTATTTGAGATACTAAATAACTTTTAATTGCAATATTGTAGTACTGTTAAAAATAAAAAAAACTTTTACGTGAAATATATTTTTATAAATTCAAGAGTTTCTGAGATATATGCAAATATATTTATACACTTATGCGAGCATTAGTTATAAAAGGGATACTACTTAAGTTGTAACGCAATAATTCTCCAATGCCATAGAGTAATTAAATATAAGCAAGTCTCTAAAAACTTATGTTGTTTTTCCTTAAACCTCTTAGGAGAAATGTTTGTACAACAATGATCTATCTCCATTTAAGACTTAATAGTAAATATTTACATTTGTTATTGGTCAAAATTTATAAATGAGGATTTTAATAGCAATGAGATGGGATGAAGATTTGCAACACCTAATAAAATATTTAAAATATTAATCGGAAGTTGAAATTTTGATATGAAATGTTAACCTTTGTGGACCCAATATTGATCTTTTTTATTGGTCCAGACATACAAATGAGAACATTAATTCTTTAAAAACAAAATCATAAAATTTAAAAGCGGGGCTAAAAAAAAGAGTTTTACATAAGTATAGTACAATTTATGCTTGGGTTTGCTAGTGTATATTATTTCGTTTCACATATATTACGAGTTTTGAGTAAATATCTCAATTTTTAAACAATAGAGCGAGAAAGTTCGTGTGGAGTTCCATACCATTTATTTACTACACATCCTGGCAGGAAGATTCTTACTGACCATTTTCAAGGGTAAATTAAATAACCTGAAGTTAAATGATAAAAAAAAGCTTAAAAATCTATTGGATCAAAATTATTTTTGTTACAATGTAAGATTATTTTTAGATTATCTAAAAATGTACGATTTTTTTAAAATATCATGTCTTTAAAACTCGCTGCATTAAAATGTAATTACATTAATACTGGAAATCTTGAGTCACCGCTACATCACAGTTAGGCAATGTCCTTAAGTGGTTACTTATATATGAGCACTTAAACGCATTGAAGGCGATTGGTTTTAAACTTTCATTCCTATAAGAAATCCCACAATGTGAAAATATTTTCTTTCGAGTAGAGGGCATCATTAAATTCCAATATTTGTTTGATTACTAAGCTCGTTTGGACATGAAAGTTTAACCATGGACACAGTCCCGCGTTCGATTCCTATTTCATTGTGTAATTTTGCTCGCTTCGTTGTTGAAATGGTCTTAACTCTTAAGGTGTCCCTTCCGCAATAACCGGATTACCGATGGTAGGGAGATCCAAGTTCAAGGTTTATTAGAAATTGTATTCCACTCCCTACGTAAATTCGGGTATACTTCCTCAAAATTCAACCTTACTCAACCCTAACACTTCATCGTAATTATTAAATAATTATGCCCACGACCCGAACGGTTAGTGAAGTGTGAATTTAAAAGGGGGGGGGAATTCAATAAAATTTCTAAATTATTGATAATATTTACGTTTATGTAATGAGAGTTTTTGTATTAATTTATTTTAAAACTTGTGAAAATTTCAAAATATAACCTAAAATTGAATTTTGAATACACAAATGTATAGTACAATACCTTGCAAAACATTTTGTTTTAATTTTTGATCTTTGGCTAATTATTTTTTAATTATATTTTTAGGAATTATTATTTAATTTCAGCGTTAATAACCAAAATATTATTTATTTACTCTACAGAGTGTACCATAACAAGTAGGACACACTTTAGTGCTGGAGAGGAGGAATAAAACACAAGAAAAAAATTGATGTAGGCAGGCTCCCATTTGAATTTGTTTCCGAGCTATGATCATATCTATACACCAGTAATGTGGAGCTGCTTAACGTTATAGAAATGCTCAAAATGGCCGCCTTTAGCCTGAATGAAAACTTGCAGTCGTCACACTCTTTCAAAACTGCTCCTGTTAAGAGAACAAACAAGAATAACCCTTAGAACATTCCTAGTCAACAGGTCGAGAAATACTTGGCTGCGGCTCTGAAACAAGGTCAAACGGGACACATGTATATACTAACTTTTCTAATTGTTTCTGTGACTCTTGTCCACCATTGAAGTGGGCCCCAGATGCATCCTGTATAAAATTGTGTTTATATTTGTTTATTAGCCTTAAGATTGTTATTTAGTTCGTTTAGTTTACGTTAGTAATTTCAATTTTGTATGTTTATAAACTTCCTTAATTAATCAAAAAGGCATTTGACTTAACTTCTTCTTAATAAATACATTATTATTTAATTACTATTACAAAGTGATTAATTTTATTTAACAATGTTGTCATTCCTTTATTCGAAATTGCCCAGCTATACAAATAACCATTTTTAATTGCAACATACATTTTTGAATATTAGAAAAATATCAAATTATTGACATACTTGAAGCACTAATTACATTTTAATTTAAGAATAATAAAAAGAATGTACATACATCATGCAACAAAGTATATGTGATATGATTGAAATATTCAAATAAAAACTTAAGGAAATATTTTTAATTGATCATGATAGTGCCTTAAAAATCAATTATTTAAAAAAATAACTTATAAATAAATAAAAATTTAAAGTTTTCTTCCCGGTGATTTTATTTTACTCGGCTTGATTGGATTTATCCATTCCATAATTGGTTTATAATTGTTATTGTATACGTTTTATTTGTTTTTAATTTGTAGCAGCCACATTATGCTATATATTATAAAGCTTTCAGGCAACTAGCCATCCAGTATTTTTTTAAACTTTTTTTTCTGTTTCCCCTCTAAAGCGTTTTCTGTAGTGAAACCCGCATCACACAACACTCGTATGAAATATATTATTACATCTATCACACGGCGTCACTAGTTTCAAGGAACGCCCCTCCGTTTAGTGACAATACAACCCGCATTGCACATTTGTATGAAATGTAGTATTACAGATATCACATGGCGTCACTAGTTTCAAGGAACACGCCAAACACCCCTATGTTATATGACTATACAAACCCGCATTGCACATATGTATAAAATATAGTATTACACCTATCACACGGCGTCATTAGTTTCAAGGAACACGCCAAACACCCCTATGTTATATGACTATACAACCCGCATTGCACATCTGTATAAAATGTAGTATTACAGATATCACATGGCGTCATTAGTTTCAAGGAACACGCCAAACACCCCTCTGTTATATGAATATACAACCCGCATTGCACATATGTATAAAATATAGTATTAAACCTATCACACGGCGTCATTAGTTTCAAGGAACACGCCAAACACCCCTCTGTTGTATGACTATACAACCCGCGTTGCACATATGTATAGAATGTATTATTACAGATATCACATGGCGTCATTAGTTTCAAGGAACACGCCAAACACCCCTCTATTATATGACTATACAACCCGCATTGCACATATGTATAACATATAGTATTACACCTATCACACGGCGTCAGTAGTTTCAAGGAACACGCCAAACACCCCTATGTTATATGACTATACAACCCGCATTGCACATATGTATAAAATGTAGTATTACAGATATCACATGGCGTCATTAGTTTCGAGGAACACGCCAAACACCCCTATGTTATATGACTATACAACCCGCATTGCACATATGTATACAATATAGTATTACACCTATCACACGGCGTCAGTAGTTTCAAGGAACACGCCAAACACCCCTATGTTATATGACTATACAACCCGAATTGCACATCTGTATAAAATGTAGTATTACAGATATCACATGGCGTCATTAGTTTCAAGGAACACGCCAAACACCCGTATGTTATATGACTATACAACCCGCATTGCACATATGTATAAAATGTAGTATTACACCTATCACACGGCGTCAGTAGTTTCAAGGAACGCCCCTCCGTTTAGTGACAATACAATCCGACTTGCTCGACTTTTTAAAAATGTAGTGCAATATTTTAAGGTGTAATCATGAATGTCAATGCTTATCGGTTCTATTGGAGGATTATTTATTTTTACCACGCTATAGTTTTGAACTCTTATTCCATTTGAATTCTGGTATATATTCTTACATTTCACCTCTAATTTAATAAAATTATTTACAAAATAAAATAAACTTTTAGATACACAGTTTTTACTTGAATGTATGACTTAAAGAATAGAATACCATATGTGACCGGTCATTAGCTCAGACACAATTTTTGCCTTTCCCCTTAAAATAATAAAGTTTTATTTTCTACAAAGTTGTAATTTTGGGTATGTAAGGCCAAGTTTTTTTTTGTCTAGCCAATCGGGAAGAGGTATTTTATTGTTGTCTATAATATATTCCACTAGAGCTAAAAGGTAAACTATCGCCAAACATATGTGTATGTAACTATATTATGTGAGAATAGATCACGATTATACAAGCGATTTGATTGCCGTGGAGCAGGAAACATTATATCAAATTAATAAATAGTTAAATTATTTCAATAAACTACTTTTTATTTATTTCTATTTATAGTACCGTGGCTTACTACCCGTTAGGTTAGTACCCGTGTGCACTAATTAGGCTATTATGTTCGGAATTAGGAAGGTTAAATTTAAATAAAAGGTATCAAGATTACCGTAGATATATATATATATANTATATATATATATATAGAGAGAGAGAGAGAGAGAGAGAGAGAGAGAGAAAGAGAAAGAATATGTTTGTGGGTGGAAAATTGTTTTGGGGAAAAAATATCCTAATAACATCCTACTGGGATTCCAACCTCTATCTCTCAGACATCAGCAGTCCACTGAATGAGTAAGAGTGACGCCTTAGACTATTCGACCAACGCAGTGAGTGTAAAATGCTCAATTTAGTACAAAATACGTCACTTGATATAATCATTGCATTTTCTTTATCCTTGTTTTTTTTATTAAGTAAACATTTATATTTTGTAAATTCATAGAAAATTATTGTGTAAACATAAAATTCTTAAAAGTAAATGCCTTGCATTTCTAAATACAAGTTTTTTAATGTTACGTAGTTTAGTCTAATAAAATCCATCACATAAGGCGTAAATATACTGTAAGTTTCGTTTTTAATTAATTATTTAAATTCTGAGTCCTTAAACGCTTGATTCCATGTTGCTTTTCGTACGTGTGACGTCATTAAGTAATGGTTTAACTATTGTTTTACTACTTCTGTTTGCATTTTTATGTCTGACTTAAAACTCAAAGCAAAAATAGAATAAATAGCGTTCAGAATAAAAAGGATAAGAGGAAGGATATACCGTCAAACTAAAATGCAGAATAAAACTTACCCCAGAGATAAAAATAAACTCATTTATAGGGAAAATAAAGCCTTTGAAAAGTTGGTGCTATTTTAAAAAGGTTTGTAGTAGCCGTTGACTCAGTCGGTGGAAAATATTTTCCCGTTTTTTTTATAAATCCTATTGTTCGAGTCGTTCTTAACAATGGTCCTGTTGTAAAAAAATAAAAAAGTCACACGTTGAAATGGAATTTTATTTTTAAACGGTTACTTAGAAAACAAAATAAACAAACAATCACCAGCTGTGATTATTTTTTCCCTTTGTTTAAGTAAAATAAATAAATCTGGGAAAATTTTGAGTTCATGTGGAATAAACAAAATGATCGAGGTCCTTTTAAATCTACGTAACAAGTAGAAGAAGTAGATACTTACTGTAAAAGCTATTTAGTGCATATTTGTATGTCTAGAGTTTTTATCAAACTTACAGATAAGATGCAAAGCTGAAACATTGCCCACTGATTACTTAAGGGGGCGGGGGGCGGAAACGTGAGAACAGGTACAGTAGCCCCATGGCTTCTTTGGTGCTGAGGGACAGCTCACAGCTGTCATCTTTGACAAATTACCAGACCAAATTATGTATACCTACGCCAAACCATATGATCTGTAAAAGCATGTGTTTAAGAGCTTTCACTTCTGGCAGTCAATATTTAGGTATATTTACAGTAGCCCCGTGGCTTCTTTGGCGCTGACTGACAGCTCACAGCTGACTTCTGGCAGTCAATATTTAGGTATATATACAGTAGCCCCGTGGCTTCTTATGGTGCTGACTGACAGCTCACAGCTGATTTCTAACAGCCAACATTTAGGTATATACCTAAATTTTGACTGTCAGAAGTGAAAGCTCTTAAACACATGCTTTTACAGATCATATGGTTTGGCGTAGGTATACATAATTTGGTCTGGTAATTTTTCAAAGATGACAGTTGTGAGCTGTCCCTCAGCACCAAAGAAGCCATGGGGCTACTGTAATTGTTTTTACAGTTTTTGTATTAAAACTTTTTTTTTAAAACAAATCAATTATTACTTCACTACAAACATAAGGTGTTATTTTCTTCACATGGTGATTTAAACATTTCTTGAATCTCCGTCAAAGGTGTCCTGACAACTTTATCTCTTCATTTAAAGAGTTTGTCATCTAATTCTGCTATGCTCATGACAGATATTTAACAACTGTTGATATTATCATATGAAGAATATTAAACTCTATGTTTCTACTGGAGCAGAATTTTATTTATTTTGCTATAAAAACTGCAAAAATACTGACCTTTACTCGCGTTCCCTACATCCATATCTTAATTAATTTAACGTAAATCTATATCAAACACAACACACCAGTCCCATGGCCGTTAATGCATCACTGTGAAAGGGGAATAGTGAAAAATGTTTTGACCTTATCGAGAATGGAACTCGAGCCCCCTTAGCTCTCTGGGCATACATGCTACCGACTGAGTTAAGGTGTCAGACCTTGAAGATTTAACAGCGACATTCTTATTTTTGTTCAAACCTCTATTTCTTCACCCCATTCATCAAGAAACTTTATTAGTACCATTGAATAATACCTTAGTATTTTAACATATTCAGGAGTTAGTTTGTTATTATTATAAGTTCTGGCTTTCAACGAAGAATCTTCATTAAAACTTAACCTGAGTTAGAATTTAAATAGTTTTAACTCGCAGACTTGTATCGGGGGAAAAAAATAATTAAAAATTAAATTGTTGTTACTGCTTAGTACGTTTTTGCAAGATAAAATAGAATAAATAATAATAAAAATTAAAAGGTTTTTTTTTACTAAAAAATAATGGTTGAAATTAGTGATCACGTTTCTTCCAAGTCAGGCCCATCCAAGAATGGACGGTACTCTTCAAATCCATTTATAGCGGCACAATAGGTCTCAGCGGCGAAAATAATCCCTCACAGCGTTTACGAAAGAGGATTACATTTTATCTTGAAAACGTTCTACATTTAAAGTATTTCTCGGAAGAAGAAGAAGAAAAAAACGAATTAAATAAAACATTTTCTTTAGTTTATAATTACATTCCTAAACGTCGCTTTGTTTACTTCACAGTAATTTAATAATTGATTTTACAGATAACTTTATAAAACAAGTACCAAGATCCTTCTCTTGAGTCTTTTATACCAAGTAGATAAACTAAATTTTACTCCGTATTCGTGTATTTACTTAGAAGATAAAATTTTATTCCCTCCATATCCTATTTATTTATTCTTTTTATCTCCTTCACAAATATTAATTTGTATATATAAAATAAAGAAAATCTTGTTTTACCCAGCCTTCCTCCATTTTAATACGTTTATACATTGTTGAATTTACATTCTAATTAATCTGGTCCACATCGGCGGTGACACAGACAAAAGCATCAGTCACGTATTGTATGGTTCGCCTATGACGGGAAGGCCTGTGTTTGAATCCCTCCTGGATGTACTGAAGTATTTTTATATTGAATGTTTTCCATTCTCTTCCCACGCAAATGTGAGAACATATATTATTATTATTATTATTAGCACCGCGTCTTACTACCCGTTCGGGTTATACACACTTACGCTAATGTGTAATGGTAGGGTGATTGTGAGATGAAATGGAGGACCTACAGTTTAACGTGGAATCCGAACCACGGTGGAGGCCTGGCTTTCCCCCCATTCACAAGATGTCTTGTCAGAGGTGAAGGAAGGGTTTGGTAATCAGATAAATCTGTGCCGGGACCGAGGATTGAACCCCGGCTGCCAGCACAGAAGTCTGACACCTTACCCCTAGACCACCAGGTCACCTGAGAACATATAATATACATGTTATATTATTGATATTTACTCGAAGTTAAAATATGGTGATAATCCGGACGGGTAGTAAGACACTGTGAGAAAAATCAACAAAAAAAGGAAACTTTATCGCTAGTTATTGAAACATGGGTGGTAGAATGACGCATCCGACACACGTAAAGTAACTACAATAACCCCAAGGCTTATTTGCTGCTGACTGACAGCTGACAGCTTTAAAAAGTTATCAGACCAAATTATGTATCCCTACGCCGAACCATATGATCTTCAAAAACGTGTGTTTAGCAGCTGTCACTTCTGACAGTCAAAATGTTGGTATATACCTAAATGTTGACTGTTAGAAGTCAGCTGTGAGCTGTCAGTCAGCACTAGAGAAGCCGTGGGGCTACTGTACTTAAAACACACAAATGATTTAACCCAAAATTGACACTGTTAATTTAAATATTTTAAAAACGGGTTTCATATCTCGCCGTTAGGAAGCACTGGTAAAATAGTGTGACTGAGGAGGAAGGGGGTCATAATAGATTGTATACGTTATATTCAAGGTCAACTGTTGGCTGTGAGTGCAGCGAAAGATGTGATGCTCAATTGCTCATGGACCATCCATGAAAATATTTACCAGAACTGTAAAAACTCTGGTGGAGGGATATTAGTTATCATTTAAAAGCACGTCGACCCGTTTTGGTGGCCCCATGGTCTAAGGAGTCACCATTGGAATAGACTTAGATGGTCGATGACAGAGTGATTAGAGGTCAGGTGTACTGAAGGTGGCCTTTTTCTAAATGTTTTCCCCCTCTTAAGGTGGTAATACTGCCTCTATAAACCACTTTACTCTAGTAAGACGCGGTGTTGAAATTGAATAAGTTTTAAAAAAAATCTGTTTTGTTTGCTAATCTAGTGAATCTTTGGAATGTTTATACAGTCGACGTACACATAGCTACTTCCAAACATACCCTGAGATATAACTATAGAATGATTTTGGTAGGAAGAACAGTATAAGTTAGTTACTAAAGTTACTAGAACAATTTTAATATATTCATTCATAAAGTTATATCATCTGCAGCTGTCACTTTTGGTAGATGCTATCAATACCTATCAAATGACACAAATAATATAGTAAAATTTTACTAATGTTGGCCGCAAAGAAATATGTTTGAATTTTCTCTAGTGTTCTTCCAACCAAAATCAGGGTTTAGTGCCCACTAGACCTTCTGTTAACCTACCCAACACTCGTCTGTGTGGCTGCTCATGTGACATTTTCCTTTAATTCCAATCCTTGGAGTGTTGGTAAAGTTAAGAGAGCGAAAAAGAGGGAATGAGGAAGTTTTTTTGGTTTTTTTTGCATTCACTACAAGAGAGTGTTTATTAGTTTAACGTTTGAATAATGTTTTCATTGAAAATAGCGTGGAATCGACAATAACAAGATAATAAAAAAAAAACAAATCGAGGCTCATACAATTGAATAAGAAAACAATCGCAATCCTCCCCCATCTCCTCCCCCTCCCCCGTATTACATGGAATAGCACTCCCAAGAATAAATGGTACAAGAAGCCGAATACCT
This sequence comes from Timema californicum, assembly GCA_902141385.1. Lineage (NCBI taxonomy): Eukaryota > Metazoa > Arthropoda > Insecta > Phasmatodea > Timematidae > Timema > Timema californicum. The sequence continues at coordinate 51,096 of CABFOW010002386.1, forward strand.
TTGTTTTATTTAAACTGGTTTATGATTTAAATTTGAGGAAAGGAAGAGTAGGTGGAAGGGAAAACAAAGAGAAAAATTGGCATTGTTGATTACCTAATGAGCGCCACATGAAAATTGGGATTGCTTAACAATGGTTACATTAATATTATCCATGGTCAGTTGCAGGGTACGTAAAAAATATTATTTGTTTACAGAAAAAAAATCTAATTGAGTAGATCTAAATTGAATTTTGTTTAGTTACAATTAGATTATTCGTTTGTGAGCAACACTTTGCAAATATATCTACGTTAAAATCGATATTAAAGAAGTTAATTTTTTTAATGGGATATACTTATTAGGCAAATTCCAAATGTAACAATTATTGTTTATCATAAGTTCAGATACTTACTTTACTCAGTTAACTTCACTGTCTTAGATTTAGCTAGGATTGTATGAATGTACGCGTTACAAACTAAGTTTGTATAAAATATGTTAAATCTCCAAAACCAAACATTATGAATTATTATTGTTTCATTAGTTCATTTGATACAATGGTTATTAAATAGATATCATTATCGTTTCATTAGTTCATTTGATACAATGGTTATTAAATAGATATCATTATCGTTTCATTAGTTCATTTGATACAATGGCTATTAACTGGGTGAGGAGGAGATGAAGTTAACCTGCAAAAGCCTCCGGCTAAGGTGATAGCCTGCACTTTACGTCATACATACATCCAGTATATTGCGAGCCTGATGCCTTAGACCCCCTGACCACAATGGGGGTGAGTGGGGAGGAGGCTGTGGAATTAAAATTCACTTAACTAGTCAAGTAAATTACTTTTTTTTCACGAGGCTGTGCTTTTAAAAAAAAGCTCTGTATCCCGACAGCTGACGCGCTCTCTCTCTCTCTCTCTCTCTCACACACACACACACACACACACACACACACACCTATACATCTCACCTGTCGCCATCCCTACAGAGACAATGGATTCATGTTTATTCACGAAATAACGCGATTACACTCGAGCTGTCTCCCGGAAAACGATCCTTCTCTGGACTAAGAGAGGCCCCGAGATTATTATTCTCTTCAGATTGTGCTTTTTTTATATAAAGGGAAACTGCTTTTTATTCTGTCGGCCTATATTCATGTATATTTATGTTCACGAATAAAGGCCGACAGAATAGAAAGCAGTGTTCAGATTTTAAACTAAAAAAAACTTTTTATTTGGTAAAGAGGGCGTCCTTGTTGGGATTGTTAGCTTTTCCACGTGGTAAAAAAAAAAGGTACCTGATAAGAATGATTGCTAACCTCATCGGTGGTCACGCGGACTAAATGTCGCGCTTGTCTATCTGGAGATAAGGCACCGCATACTCGCTTTCATGTACACTTTGCTTATTTTGAAAGGTAACAAAGTCTTACCTTGATGGATTACACTATGACCCTATCTTATAAGCTCTACCATAGTTTAATAATGCAAGGTAAGCTTGCTACCCTACAGGCTAAATGAAGGCTACATTACACTTAAGGCAGCATAAATATTATTATTATTATTTAGCACCGCGTATTACCACCCGTTGGGGCTATACGTTTAAATACCAACCACGCCAATGTGTTGGGAATTGATAATGTTGAATTTAGAGGAAATTAACCCGCATTTGTGTGGAAAACCATTTAGAAAAAACCACTCCCAGTTCATTCAACCGAGATTCGAACCTCTATCTAGTCGTCCTCGACAGTCGAAGGCAGCATAAAGCCGACCTCCGTGTCACCGGTGGGTGTGGTATCAATGATAGCATCCGATGATTTCCGTATGACCATCACATAAACTGTCTTAAAATATTAATTATATATCACCGCGTCTTAATACCTGTTCAGGTTATATTCATTAAGCCCTATCTACAGACTCCGTATCCTTAATTCGTAACTAATCGATGTTACAGTATCAGATTTGTCTGTCAACAAAGTCCTGATCCATATCACTATCTAGGTCCGTTCTCCGGAGAAGTTGGTCAACTTTAACTTTCTAAAGACTAGTTTGTACGGATTACCAATCATAGGTAAGTAAATATGTACACGCGCATTTAAATAAAAGCACCAATTGCAGCGAAAGGATCTGTTGCTAATCATAACTTTGATAGTTCAAATCGTGCTATAAATATAGTTATTGTGATTATACTTAACCTAAATTTGAAGTATATTCTGGACGTTCTCTCAAAAATGTTGTTTTAATGTTGTTTTTTATTGATCGGCTGACAACTAGGTGGCTTCTCCTTTTCGATTTTCTTTTAAATAATTTTACTGGACCAAGTCTCTGACTATCTTATTGGTTAGCACGGTCATGTGATTAAAGATACGGACTTTGTAAACGCGAATACGATTTATACGGATCACGAACCACTGACCTTCATATGAGGTATGTAGAAGCGACTTTACTCTAATGGCGTAGGGACGAGGAAGGAAGCATTTTGCAGTTAATCTGCCCGCAATTGTCTGGAAGGATAGTTGGAAACTTTTTAGGGAAAAAAAACATTAGACCCGACCGGGGTTTAAGCTCAGTTCTCTCCGTCATGAGCAACCAATTGTAACCACGAGAGTGACGCCTTAGACAATTTAGCCACTGAAGCGGATTACAATATTAATTAAGAATGACCCTGAGCACGCGACGATTCCTGGTTAGCTTAGTCGTAGAGCATTGTCGCGCTAAACCAAGGGTACAAAGTTAAATTCCCTTTGTCAGGGTTTCATTATTTTTTGCACTGAGGTGGGATTCCCCTCAATCCTCCCTTCAAGAAAATATGGATACGGTTTTATCTTAATTCGAACATTATCATCCCTTACCTCATTAGTATAAGTACGCGGAGTGCTCGAATGAATAGTAAGACGTCAATCGCGCTAAAAATAGATCACCGGGTTTTAAAACTGATGACGTACATCCGTTACGTCTGTGCTTCCTCCTCCGCACAGTTAAAAGGGTCCTTAGCAACAGGTCGCTATGCGAGAATTTCTTTTCCTAAGGAAAATGATAGTAAGAAATAGTTTCCATACTAATATTTTGGAAATTGAAGCCTACTTTATTTTTAAAGTGACGAATCAGTACAATAAATTATGTTGCCATATTTTTTTTTTCATTTTTATATATATTTTTGAGACTTATTTTCACACAGCACCAATCACACAAAAAAAGAAGCAACCTTGGAATAACCAGTATATAATTTAATTAAACTATTTTGATTAATTTAGGTTTACATGTAAAGGTAGAATCTTAATATTTTTCTATTCTGAAATATAAAGTTATTTTATGGTGTGTTTTTTTTACCATCACGTCTTTATACCTGTTTATATTATAAACAGACAGATATGATGATGACTCTAATAGGGCCGGCATAAGGAAGGAATTATTTTAAATGTAATCTACCCGTGTTTGCATAAAGGTAGAGTCGGAAACCAACAAGGAAATACCAACCTCAGTAGATCCCGCCGGAATTCAATCCTCGATCTTTCCGTCATCATCAGGCCAGTCTCACATGAGAGTGACACCTTAGACCAAGGATGGGCAAACTACGGCCCGCCGGTGTGGTAAATCCGGCGCACGGTGTGAATTATTAAAACGTGTTGTATTGTAAAGCAGGCTTTTTTAAATACAACAAAATCGTATTTTTTTTTACAAAACCTTATAACCATGAAACTTGGGAAAAGTAATCTTATAAACTGGTTTAGTTACGGGCATCTGTCTTCTATCTTGACTATCACCTCCACACAGTTCCATTCTTCTCTCTTGAGAATCACCTCCACACAGTTCCATTCTTCTCTCTTGAGAATCGCCTCCTCACAATTCCACTCATATCACACCCCACCATATAAATCTTCTAAACGAACTTAAAACATACCAAGCCACTAGGGTATTTATTATTATTTTATATTCTCAATATATTTAATCCTATTCTTATAAATTTACTATATTAACTGTGTTCGTGATTTTATTTTTTAATTTCGAAGAAAAATTAATGAATTAAAATAAAACCTTTACTCCTGTAAGCTATTGTTATTAGCACCGCGTCTTACTACCCGTTTGGGTTATACGCACTTACGCTAATGTGTAATGGTAGGGTGACTGTGAGATGAAATGGAGGACCTACAGTTTAACATGGACTCCGAACCACGGTGGAGGCCTGGCATTCCTCACATTCACAAGATGTCTTGTCAGAGGTGAAGGAAGGGTTTGGTAATCAGATAAATCTTTGCCGGGACCGAGGATTGAACCCCGGCCGCCAGCATAGAAGTCTGACACCTTACCCCTAGACCGCCAGGTCACCGACACTCCTGTAAGTAAGTTTGTACATTCTTGCGCTAAACCATCCTGCCATTGAAGCAGGGTTTATTATTGTCGAATAACAAGTCATCGTTCTTGTCTTCCTTTAGAGCTATGGACGTGTATTAACCACAACTTGTGAATGTGGGGAATGCCAGGCCTCCACCGTGGTTCGGATTCCACGTTAAACTCTAGGTCCTCCATTTCATCTCACAACCACCCTACCATTACACATTAGCATTAAGTGCGTATAACCCAAATGGGTAGTAAGACGCGGTGCTAATAATAATAATAATAATAATAATAATAATAATAATAATAATAATAATAATAACTTTAGAGCAGTGGTTCCTAACCTTTTCAGTCAAGTCACCTTTATGACCTCTCCGAGAACCTCTCTTTATCCCTTCTTAAAAAAAAAACTTGTTGTGAACTAACAATATTTACTGAGAAAAAATTCAAAACAAAAACGATGAATGTAAATTTTACAGGTAGAATATTAATGAGAAGGTTGGTATTATATTTGGTTCAGTCTCCGATAGAGCACATCTTAAATCTTGCTCTACATTGAGTAGGATTCTGGCCTCTATTTTTATTGGTACCAAAGTCGAGAAAACACTCTCACATCTTTATGTAGTAGCAAATGGAATTAAAATTCTTAAGAGACCTGTCAGCTATAATAGGATATTCGACTCCCACTTTTCGCCAAAATACGAGGAGGTCATAGTTTTGAAATTCCGGTTTCAATGTGTTATCCTCGGGTAGACCGAGGAATTGGACTTAAGCAGAAACGTCTTCATCTTTAAAGATTTCATCATCTGTAGAAAATGATATCAGTATCTAGGAATTGGCATGACGGTCACTTATGTTCGGGAAATAGTGGTTCAATGGATCGATCAAGGCAGATAAATATTAAACGATGGAACCAGTAGATAAACATTTCTCTTTGTTGATCTCAGACAGTTGTGTGAACATTCATATGTCACCAACTTCAACTCTGTGTTGGTAAAGTTCTAGCTCGCGCAGAAAGCTAAACCCTGATTTTGGTTGGAAGAACACTAAAGAAAATTCAAACCTATTTCTTTGCGGCCAACATTAGTAACATTTTACTATATTATTAGTGTTATTTTAGCGGTATTGATAATATCTATCAAAAGTGACAGCTGCAGATGATATAACTTTATGTATGAATATATTAACATTGTTTTAGTAACTTTAGTAACTAACTTCTATTGTTCTTCCTACCAAAATCATACTATAGCAACTTTATCCTGTGCTGTTAAGATATTGGTCATATTTCCCTGCAACTAAGGGTTCAAATTGTTAACATAGCTTTAAAATATATATGAAAGATATGCCAGCTTCTCGATATACACTTTATCTTTTATTTTTAGGCAAAAATCTTTATTTTTCTCTGTACCAGGATTTTCAAAAAAACAAAGCCATTTCTTTGCGCAACTCAAGTACCTTGCTCAAAACTTTTCCTCTTGATAACCTTGATAAAAGCGGGAAACACGCGATGTTTGAATTGTTAGTTCTAGTCTATAAACATAACTGATAGCTTAATATAAGTATACATAAAAAGCCTGTTTGTCCTGTGATAACCCTATTGGATAGCCACTTTACCCAAAAGGGGGTAATTACCCCCATGTTTAGAACCACTGCTTTAGAGTTTAGACTAGCGGGAACCTACAACGGAACTTTAAATAGTAATAAGCGTAGTACATTATTGAAGCTTCCAGATACTAAATGGTTCAATGTTCTCAGCAACCCATGCAATATTTAGGACAGTTCACGCTTAGGTGAATCAAATCAAATAAAAAAAATATACTTTTTTCTTTTTCTTTTGAGAAATACTTTCTTCGATCTGATGGCGTCGCTAGGCTGAGTTTTCCTTCCCCGGAAAGTCAAGAGGATATTCGGAAGATCAGTGTGATGTTATCGCTGAGCAATTTAATTCTTAAAAAAAACCTTTTAACAAGTTTTATTTAATGGTAATAATAACTAATAGAAATAACGTATTTACAAATGAGTGTGTTTTAAAATATGTTCTAAGCTCTATTTCATACTTAATGTTATAATAACATACAGGTTGGGCCAAAAGTTACTACCCATTGCAAAACTTATTGGGAAAAACAATGCAAAGAACTAGTAATATTTTATTGAAGCTACATGATTATTTAAAAAAAAATTCCTCTTGACTTTTAAATAAGATTTCATAGTTTTATTTCTCCTCTTTATTACTGACATGACAAAGCCTGGTTGTATCTGAAGGGCGAAATGGATTATAAGCTCAAACAGAATAGAAAAATAGTTCCAGTAAACGACACAGACCATTGTGTCTTAAGCCATGGAGCCTAACAGTGATTTATATTTTCTCCGAGACAGCTGCCTTAATGGATATTAAAAGTGTTAGGTGACAATGATAAAAACTTTATCTTCAACTTCGACTTAAGGAAAATGTACACGCATTTTCGTGGAAGTAAAGCTAGATACCAATTTGGAAAACCACCCTGAGTAATGGCTGAAGTTTGAAACTCCGACCGCTCCTTGACAGTCAAATCTGAATAGACGAGTTTGACGTTTAGTTCACACAACCACCAATACTGTTAACCTTCACTTTGTGAAATCACGCACAGGAAAACTGAAAGCACTGACAAAAAAAAAAGTATCTGCGCAAACTGCGACGTTGTTTTGAATCGGCGATGTTAATTACTATTCTCAAGCATCTGTCGAGCTACGTCATCGAGTTTACTTTTACAGTCTCTCCACCTCCTTGTTTATTCTCATCCCCTGGTCCAACGGTTTGTTTTTTTGCCCACTGCCCGTCGTGTCGATCTCTTTCCTCCGTTTTATGCCCCTCCCCTATCACCCTTCGACAACCCCTTTATTTCATTCCTTTTCTTCAGCGCTGGAAACGGTGGTTCAAGGAAATATTGTCCTGCATACATTAGTAATTTTATTGCTTTTATTCGTCTAAATCTTTGCGGGATCTTACCATATTCTTTTATTTATTGCACATGCATAAATGTCATATGTTTACGTTATCAAGATTCTCAAATATTACAAGATTAAAAATAATTATTTGATTTTTAAATAATATATATAAAATTAAAATCTGAAGAAGGTTTACAAATTACGGAGTTCCTCTAGGGGAATAATTTAGTTTTAAATAAATAAAGGATATTTCTTCTTTACTGTCCATCTTATGGTAGTTATATATATACGTCGTGCTATGGTCAACAACGTTTTAAAAATATGTTTTTCAGGAGCTATACACTCAAATTGTATATCCTGATTGTATTTTAACTAAAGTCTGTCACAATAATTTCCTGATTAAATTGAAAGAACCGTGATAAGATTATCTTGCCCAAAGTATAGTCTTGAAACTTTTTTTAAATATTGGTTTTAGTGGCCGTAAATACTTTGAATATTGGTCATATAGATTATATTTATATAATTGTTTATAATGACTACATATGTGGTAATATTGTTTATGATGGCCGTATATATTCTGAATATTGGAAAAATTGTATTTTTATTTTTGTTATTAAAGTGTTTACAATCTACACAATTAGAATATTGGTTATAGTGGCCATACGATGAACTTATTTTTAATATCTGTTATATTGACTATACACATTTTAAAAATATTGGTTATGGGGTATAGTTGTTACATAAATGTGGTAAATTGGAATATAATGACCGTATACATTTTGAATATTGATCATATTGACCATATACATCGGATAATGGTTATAGTGGTTACATACGCGAGACAATAGTTATGATGCTCATTCATATTGGGTAGTGGTTATAGTGGTTATAGTGTTTACGTATGTGAGACATTGGTTATAGTGTTCATATATATATATATATTTTCAATAATAGTTTTAGTTGCCATAATATATATTATATTTGGGTAGTAGTGGATATACTTTAAATAGAAAAGGAATGCGAAATACTCTAGTTTGAATCCCGGAGAGGTCAAACCCCCATCCTTCATGTGTGAAAGTGAGATACTCTTGACGTGGAGGCTCAGAGGGGCAGCCTTAAGTTCTAATAACCTCACTTGGATTAAAGTCTTGTAATAATAATAATAATAATAATAATAATAATACAAAAACTAGATTATACAGATAGCAGAAATTCTACAAATGTTTTGGAGTTCACTACAACTTTGAGGCTTCATACCCTACTAAATTGTTTGGAATAATGTTACCTAAAAATTAATAACTATATAACAAAGTCAGGCTCCTTATCTAAGTTGTTAGTGTTTCTGCCTATTAAGTTAAGAGTCCCGGTTTCGATTTCCGGCATGACCGAAAAACATATTTTGGTAAAATGTGGGTTTCCCCCACCGACCCCCCCACCCTCCCCCTTCACGGTGATGAATTCACGACCAAGAAGTGGTTTTTTTTCAGCACCGAGTTTGGGTTGTACGCTTATGTACTTATTACGCTAATGGTGATAGGGATGAGGAAAGTTACATTTATAAGAATTGTACCCCTCATTTTCTCTGAGAGATAGTGCGTAACCGTTTATGAAAAACTGCCGTCAGTACACCCAACCGAGATTCGAACCTCGATCTCCTCGCCATTGGCAGTCTACTGCTAGAGTAGCGACTCAGACCATGCGACCACTGAAGATGGTAGTGTAGGGTGTTGTCTGTTCTAGATTTAAGTTAGTTTATAAGTTGTGTGCTGATATAATCAGTCAGTTCATAAACACTGAAGATGGTAGTGTAGGGTGTTGTCTGTTCTAGATTTAAGTTAGTTTATAAGTCGTGTGCTGATATAATCAGTCAGTTCATAAAGTGCATGTTAAATACCTCAATAAAATAGTATTAAAAAAACAAACAAAATAGTTCTATTTGAAGAAAATACTCACGAGTTATAATACAATATTTAATATTAATAATATTTTAATATATTTAGGATTCTTTTATAAATTTAAACGTCGCTTTAAAAACCATATAATAAATACTCTACCTAGGTACGTTATCGATTTTAAAAATTACAAATTGATTTATTAATGTCTAACCAAATTAAATATGGGAATCATTTTCATCTGCTCGGACAAATAATTCTACAGCTAAAATGATATTTGGTCCTGTCTTCGTCCGAAGCGTTTCAAACTCGAATGCAAATGATGCTGTCACAACAATTTAAGATGAATGCAAGCGTAATTTAAATTCCAAAGTTATTTAATTTTGCTCTAGGAATGATAAAACGAATCTGGTTTATTATTGTTGTGATTTTCCATTTTGAATCAAGTTTATTATCTGTTGGTTCTGTCACAACTAAATTAAGTTCCAGGGCTTATATGAACAATATTGTCGAGAAATAAAAAAATAAAAAAATCAAGAGCTGCGCATGCACTCTGTAGTTTGACATGGCAACCAATTAAGTTTTAAAATAGATTCAAACATGAATATTGTGTGAGAAAATAGTATATTTTTGATCTAATTTTTTGTGGTGGTTGTTTGTTTTACAATAGATTAAACTTAAAAATAAATACGATGTCGTGATTGTAAGTAATTTCTCATAAATATATTCTAATTTGTAACATTAAAAAAAATGCTGTCAGTACTCAACCCTTAAGGGTGTTACACGAGAGATCTCTGCAGACGTTTAGAAATCCTGAATTATTTATGAAGTTTGATTTTTTTTAACTTCTATCTTCACCAAAATAGGAGAAAGTTCTGACCAGCTAGAGAGTTTAAATTTTAAAAAATAGTGTGATAACTTACATAAAACCCTATAAAACAATCCCACATTAATCTATCTTGAAATTATCTGTTGCGACCCTATCAAAACATGATTATAGATTATGGATAGATCTAGGTTTCTAAACTTTTGCCTTAATCTCAGAAGTACAAATTTTCACGTAAAGCGTCATTTATTTTTAAACTTTAAACTCAAAATTTAAACTTTAATTTTTGATTCATATGCGTGAAAACAATATTAATAGAGATTAAACAACTGGTTAAATATTGCGATATAGCTAAACGCCTGCAACGCTTGTCGTGGCTTTACCACGTAGCGCCCTTAGTAAGGATTTCCTCGGAAAATTATACTCAATCAACTTTTTTTTAGCTATATTAAATTTTCTAACAAGACCCAACATAATTTGTCATATTTTTTTACGTCACGTCTTAATAACCGTCCAAGTTACACGAATTTAACCACACCATTAAGTAAAAAATGGAGGATATCATTTGCTTAGAGAAATAAGTGAAAACTGTTTAGGACAAAATACTCCCACTACATCAAGCCGGGATTCGATCGCCACTCTTCCCCATCGCCGGAAAACCTCAACAGATGAGTTTGACTAGATTTAGTCCTAACGCCCACCTATTAAGGATCCTCACAATAAATTTAAAAAGTTTGGATTAACATTATTAATTAAAAGGTGTATTTTTAAATCTTGCGCTTAAAATCAATCCTAACCCACTTTAGGGGTCATACGGTCTAAGGCGTCACTCTTGCCATATACTAGACTGATGATGACAAGGAGATCGGGGTTTGAATCCTGGTCGGGTGTACTGAAGGTATCTTTTCCTACATAGTTTTCTATTCTCCTTCTACGAAAATGCTGGTACGTTTCCTCTAAACTAGACCATCCTAGTGTCTAACACATTCTCGTAATTAGTATATGCGTATAACCTGTACAGGTAGTAAGACGCGGTGAATAAGAAAATATTCGCACTGTGGAAACGGGTTGAACAAAGGCATCAATCTCGTCTAGTCGGGTTTGCCAATGATGGGGAGGTTGGTGCTGGAATCCTGGTTGGGTGAACATAGTTTTCTACTCTCTCCCCACTCGAATGCGGGTAAGTTTCCAGTAAACTCTACCTTCCTCATCTCTCCCCCATCGGTGTGGATATGCAGGTATACAGGATTGTCTGTTGTACTTATTGGTTTAAAACTAATATAATAAATAATTTGTGACAAGACATATTGTGAATGTGGGGAATGCCAGGCCTCCACCGTGGTTCGGATTCCACGTTAAACTGTAGGTCCTCCATTTCATCTCACAATCACCCTACCATTACACATTAGCGTAAGTGCGTATAACCCGAACGGGTAGTAAGACGTGGTGCTAATAATAATAATAATAATAATAAATAATTTGGCTTTGTTTGAAAACCTTTCACATTTATCAGTTTTGTACTTGTTCTAAAAATGTCTCAATATACTTGAGTGATAGTTTCTAATCTTATTCTAAACGCTTTAATGCCGGGAAAAACATGACGGATAAAAAAGTATACTGTCAAAATCTCGAAGTAAAGTCATCACAAACATAAAAGTAATAATATTTATAGTTTTTTTTATGTTTGTGGATTCAAACCAAACCGGGGTCGATGGATTTTTCTAAGCTATAAAAATATTTAGCTCGACTTTGGGAAGTAAAGCCTATGCCGATTGTGGCATATAAAATAACCCTCGAACGTGTGTGAAAATACTTTTCCCGGCAAAAATTGAAGGTCCTTTCGATCTCGCTCATAGAAATTCTCATGTGAGGATATAATCAGTCGGTTCAGAAAGTGCACGTTAGACACCCTAAATAAATAAATAATGTAACCTATTAGAAATTTTGAAAATGTTGTATAGAAATTTTGAAAATGTTGACCCATCGATAGTTTAATGAGCCACTTTGCTGAAGGCAAGGAACTCCACTTTATTCCTATTAGAGATACTGATTCTTCTTTCACACTTCTAGTTTTAACTACTTTTTTTTCCTTTTCTTAAGCCCCTCATTCTATTCTCTTTTTTTTATTCTCCTCCCCCACTTTTTTCCCTTTTTCTTTTCGCAAAGAGCGGAAATCTTTCCACGGATCAGACATGAATGAACACTTTGCTCTCTAAAAGCTTAGATCTCATTTAAAATTAGTTTCTTTAAGGTTAAGTATTCACCACTATTAAGATAATCTGGAATTTAATCTAATTTATGTCTAACATTTCCACCCCCCCCCCTTTCTCCCCTCTCCTGTTCCTAACTCGCTTGCCCACCCACCCTCCGCCCAAGGCCGTTCGTTTGATATTTTTGTTAGCACTGAGTCTCACTACCTATTCGGGCTGTACGCCTATGTACTGATCTACTCTAATGTGTTAGATATTAGGAAAGTTGAATTTAGAAGGAAGTGTAGCAGCATTTCCATATATAGAGAGGGGGGAAACCCTTTAGCAAAAACAACCTTCAGTGCACCCGACCGGGATCGAACCACGATCTACCCGTCATTAGTATTCTAGTCTATTGCGAGGGGGATGCCTTAGACTATGCGGCCACCGTAGTGGGTGTTATTCAGTAAACATTTTAAAATATCAACGAAACTTAATGTAATTTTTTTTTAAATAATGATAGTAGTACTCTGATTATAGCTAGCACATATTCGATTAAATATGAGGATTTATAAAGTGCCATTGTGAATTATATTTGTTATATTTAGATTATTGAGAATTAAAGGTCTATGTTCCGATTATTTTGTTGATCTAAAATTAATTTAATACAAGCCCTTAATAATCTACTTTGCCCATAAATTAAATGTGTATATAAACTGCAATCATGAAAATTCTAAAGGTTTTAATTTAAAAAAAAAAACATTTGTTTTCACATATGAAATTAACAGAGCTACCAAAACAATGTTGATTATGTATTTATATTTAACTTTCTGTGAGCCATTTAAACTATGACACATTTTAAGGTTTTAGCTTCAAAAAAATAAAATAATGAATAACACATCTATTTTAAGTAATTTTTTTTTGCCAGGATAAATCAAACAACTTATGTTTTTTTTAAAAGAAGGTATTAGTTTGTTCACTTGGTGGTGTGTATAACACAATGAGCCAAGAGTTACAGCTTTGATTCCCGGCAGGGATGAAAAATGTATCATTTGTGAAATTGGGTTTTTACATTTTACAGTGATAAATCGATGGCCAGGGGCAGAGTGTTGTGTCTTTTATAAGTCTTGTGCTAATGTAATTAGTTGGTTCATAAGGCACAGTACATGTTACATATCACAAATAAAATTTTAAAACTATAGTAAGAGTGCGTTATAAAGGACTGGCTGGAAAGCACAAACATTTTCTACTGCTAACATTGATAACACTTTTTTATATCACAGCATTATAACAATATATATAATACTTGATTAATGTGCAAAGCTTCAGTTTTCAAGTTTATCTTGTGGTTTCTAGAGGGTGTTGAAAGACCACAAATTAGAAAATTATATATATATATATATATATATATATAAATATACACAATTTTTATATATATATTATATACAAAATTTTCTAATTTGTGGTCTTTCAACACCCTCTAGAAACCACAAGATAAACTTGAAAACTGAAGCTTTGCACATTAATAAAGTATACTAATATAATAATAATAATTATTATTATTATTACCGCGTCTTACTACCCATTCGGGTTATACGTACTAACGCTAATGTGTAATGGTAGGGCGATTGCGAGATGAAATGGAGGACCTACAGTTTAACGTGGGATCCGAACCATGATGGAGGCCTGGCATTCCCCACATTCACAAGCTGTGATTAATACGCGTCTTGTCAGAGATGAAGTAAGGGTTTGGTAATCAGATAAATCTGTGCTGGGACCGAGGACTGAACCCCGCATCCCCAGCACAGAAGTCCTACACCTTACCCCTAGACCGCCAGGTCATCCTATGTATAGTAAGAAACAGAATATAACGGAGCCTATTTTTCTACTAATAAAATACAATTTCAAGGATTTGATTATAATATTGAAGTATCTGGTGTGCAGAAAACCCGACTTCAGTGGCACATTCAACCACCAAGCGCTGTAGTCGATACGTAAGTATGAGAAGAGAACTGTAATATCTTTTAGTACCTTATTGTAACTCATCTGATAATGTGTCTGGTGTTGACTTCCTTGGTAGAAATTAAACTTAATAGGAAGCTTTAAAATTTGGAATGTTAGAATCTCGGTAGGGTGAACTAGAGGGTGATTTTCCCTAAATGGGTTTCCACTCTTTCTCCGTACAGATTTGGGCTCACTTCCTCTAAATTCAACCTTTCCAATTCCTAACCTATTAGTGTAATTAGTACTTAAGCGCATTACCCGAACGTATAGTAAGACGTGGCGTTATAATTGTTTTTATTATATCTAAATAGCTGTAATTTTTAAAATTAAAATAAAAATTCGTCAAAAGAATAGTCTATTGGTGACCTGGTGGTCTAGGGGTAAGGTGTTGGACTTTGTGCTGGGGTCCGGGGTTCAAGCCTCGGTCCCGGCACAGATTTATCTGATCACCAAACCCTTCCTTCACCTCTGACAAGACATCTTGTGAATGTGGGGAATGCCAGGCCTCCACCGTGGTTCGGATCCCACGTTAAACTGTAGGTCCTCCATTTCATCTCACATTCACCCTACCATTACACATTAGCGTAAGTGCGTATAACCCGAACGGGTAGTAAGACGCGGTGCTAATAATGATAATAATAATAATAATAATAATCTATTTTTTTTACATCTTAAAGCTCTGATTGGGGGGCGGGAAGGAGGGACACGATGTTTAATTTTTTTTTCTAGTTGTAATCGAATGATGATTTTCTGAGTTGAGTATCGTTTGCAGGCTACTAAAATTTATTATCAAGTTTATTGTAAAAATATGTGATTGATTTTCAAAGCTTGTCTGGGGGAAGTTATATAATTGTTTTACGCAATCTCAAACTTATGAAACCTTGAAAGGTCAATACGTTGGGTACACTTTACAAACATTGTTAACTCAGCTCAATACGTACAAATTAAATAACTATTTAAGACTTTCCCCTCAGCTCTATCTCGTTTTAATAGAGGAACATACAGTATGTTCCATATCCTTCATTTCTTTTACTACGATTAATTTATTTGAGGTATCTCACGTGCACTTTATGAACAGACTGATCATATACAAATTTAAAAATTAAATATATAACAGACAACACCCAGCGTCCCACCCCCTTCTTCCCTCGACATTATTATTATTAGCACCGCGTCTTACTACCCGTTCGGGTTATACGCACTTACGCTAATGTGTAATGGTAGGGTGAATGTGAGATGAAATGGAGGACCTACAGTTTAACGTGGGATCCGAACCACGGTGGAGGCCTGGCATTCCCCACATTCACAAGATGTCTTGTCAGAGGTGAAGGAAGGGTTTGGTAATCAGATAAATCTGTGCCGGGACCGAGGATTGAACCCCGGCCGCCTGGACAGAAGTCTGACACCTTACCCCCTAGACCACCCCCTTCTTCCCTCGACGTTAATCCATCAGTGTGGAAGTATAAAACCCAATTTCACCAAATGATAAGTTTTTTTTGGCCATGCTATAAAATCGAACCCGTGTCCCGTAGCTCAGTAGGCAGACACGCTTAGGTATCGACCTCCCTTTTTAACCTTTCCCCTGCAATTGTGATGAACGCAAATCGAAGCAGATCCTATAAATCCCCCTCTCTTGTCACCCTGCCAGCTCGTGTCACAGAGGATGAGCTAAAAGCCCCCCGGACAGCAGGTGTCTGCACGACACGACACGACACGACACGGCTAGTATCTGTCTGGCTGACACATGTGGCGGGCTTTGCGGCCTTGTCCGAGAGGAGAGTGATGGGTGGGTAAGGTAGGAGTCGCAGGAGAACACATCGGCAATGTGAGGACCGACTAAAAGCAGGAGAAATGGGACGGCAACGCACGGAACAGGATGTTTTAATTTATTTGAGGTATTTAAAGGGCATTTTTTTTGAACCGATTGAATATATCATCACACGACTTATAAATTAACTTAAATCTAGAACAGACACTCCGGGCGTTAGTTCATCATTGTGATAGAAGAAACCAACATTTAACCAATAATAGGGAACGTAGGGAATCAAATTTGGGACTTAAAAAGTTCAGTTGATAATCGGGAAAAAAGCATACAAATAAACATAATGTAAACATTTTTGTAAAAGATCTAGATACAGAGAGAGAGATAGAAAGGAAGATAGAGACATAGAAACAGAGAGAGAGATAAAGATGAAAAGAGAAACCGTGAGCGACAGAGAAAAACAGAGCCAGAGGGAGTGACATAGGCAGGAACAGAGAGAGAGATATAGACACATGGAGGGAGCGTGACAGTGATAGAAAGACAGGAAGAGACAGGGAGGGACAGAGAGTGAGAGGTAGAGGGAAAGTCAGAAGGAAAAAGAGAGAAAAAACATAGCCAGAAGGAGGCATAGGGAGTGAGAGAGACAGAGGGGGTACATAAGGAGAGCAGAAAAGAGAAACAGATCCTTTGGGAGGAACATAGAGTGAGAGAGTCATAGGGAGGGTAGAAGAAGAGAGAGAGAGCCAGAGGGAGGGTAGAAGAAGAGAGAGAGAGAGAGCGCCAGAGGGAGGGTCAGAGTGTGAGAAACAAATGCATTAAGATTCAAAGCCAGAAAGAGGGTCAGAGAATGAGAGCAAGATGCATAGAGATTCAGAGCCAGAAGGAGGGTCAGAGAATGAGAGAAAGAGACACACAAGGAGAAACATAAGAGTGAAAGGCACAGAGAGAGTGACAGAAGGAGAGAGGGAAAGAGAGCAGCGAGAGAAAGACACACACACAGACATATTTTATTCCGTGTCCTACTACCCGTCCGAGTTATCAACCCTACGACACACCCAGCCGAGAATTCAAACCCTGACCTTTCTGTCACCGTAAAATTAGACAAGACGAAGCTGACGCCTTTGCCTGATTGTGTGGATAGTAATATATTAAATTAATATACAATTTGCGATGACGTGGAGGTTGGTGCACTAACCGTTTCAACATTTTCCCTCCACACAAATGCGGGTATATTTCCTCGTAATTATATCTTACTCATCCCTACACCTTTAGTGTGAATGTTATGTTAGCCCGTTAAGATAGTGAGACGTGTTGCGAATAAATAATTAGAAAATATCTGGACAACCCGGACTCGAACCCCGATATATCTGCTATCGCTAGTCTAGTGTATTGCGAGAGTGACGCCTCAGACCATGTGGCCACTGATGGGGCTATAAAGCATATCAAATAAGGATATGCGAAGGTCACTTTTTAAAATGCAAAGCGAAGCTGAAGTTTAGCTTGGAACATGCGAAGTTGAAGTTGAGCTTGAAACACGCGAAGCTGAAGTTAAGCTTGGTACATGCGAAGCTGAAGTTGAGCTTGGAACACGCGAAGCTGAAGTTAAGCTTGGAACATGCGAGGCTGAAGTTAAGCTTGGAAACGTACGAAGCTGAAGTTGAGCTTGAAACACGCGAAGCTGAAGTTAAGCTTGGAAACGTGCGAAGCTGAAGTTGAGTTTGAAACACGTGAAGCTGAAGTTAAGCTTGGAAACGTGCGAAGCTGAAGTTTAGCTTGGAAACGCTCGAAGCTGAAGTTAAGCTTGGAAACGTGTGAAGCTGAAGTTTATCTTGGAAACGTGCAAAGCTGAAGTTTATCTTGGAAACGTGCGAAGCTGAAGTTGAGCTTGGAAACGTGCGAAGCTGAAGTTGAGCTTGGAACATGCGAAGCTGAAGTTGAGCTTGAAACACGCGAAGCTGAAGTTAATCTTGGAACATGCGAAGCTGAAGTTAAGCTTGGAAACGTGCGAAGCTGAAGTTAAACTTGAAACATGCGAAGTAAAGCCGAAGTCGAAGATAAGCGAGAGGCTTAAATAAATTAATGGAACGGTGGGTTGGACATACTTTCTTACTCCTTTACCTATAAATTGAGACCTTTACTTAATACTCTTGGGGTATAGGAAGCGAAATAATATACATTGTAGCAGAAACATAATGAAAAATGAATTAGAAATGAAATTATATACACTGTAACAGAACCATATCAAGGAAAACGTAACATCTCTGTTAACCAAAGAGCATAACAATCAATTTCACAGACATCAGTTTAAAAAGTATATTTGACAATATCTCACAAACTATTGGTTTTGTAATTATTATATTTTATACATCCTTTTTGATTAATTAATAGATATATAAAGATCTGATCTAACGTGATAATATTCCAAATTTCCTATTATTCAACACAATCTTTAGCAGTAAATGTCAGGTGACCTGGCGGTCTAAGGGTAAGGTGTAAGACTTCTATGCTGGCGGCCGGAGTTCAATCCTCGGTCCCGGCAAAGATTTATCTGATTACCAAACCCTTTCTTCACCTCTGACAAGACATCTTGTGAATGTGGGGAATGCCAGGCCTCCACCGTGGTTCGGATTCCACGTTAAACTGTAGGTCCTCCATTTCATCTCACAATCACCCTACCATTACACATTAGCGTAAGTGCGTATAACCCGAACGGGTAGTAAGACGCGGTNTAATAATAATAATAATAATAATAATAATAGCAGTAAATGTCAACGTGGAGCAACATCCTTATGTCTCTCTATATCTGCCACCCAGGTGAAATCTTCTCCGAAAGTAAGTAAAAGAGCTGAGACTTCGTAGATATATACCTCTTGCCAAGCGCAAGTTTCGTCACTAGCTAGTTACAGTAGCCTCATGGCTTCTTTGGTGCTGTCTTACAGCTCACAGCTGACAGCTAAAAGCTTAAAAAAGTTACCAGACCAAATTATGTATCCCTACGCTGAACCATATGATCTGTAAAAACATGTGTTTAGCAGCTGTCACTTCTGACGGTCAAGATTTAGGTATATACCTAAATGTTGACTGTCAGAGGTCAGCTGTGAGCTGTCAGTCAGCACTAAAGAAGCCATGGGGTTACTGTAATTGCCGAGCTGTCCGGGCGTAAATATTTTCGTTAAAATCATAGAATCTCAATCGAGACTTTACACATTCCACTCTAGGGACTATTTAAGATCAATCATGATCCAAACATTTTAATCAACATGGCTCCCTGTAAAGGAAATCCCAAGCACGTGTGATATCTGATTGCTTATCCCGGTTGTTCAGACTCATAACAACGGTGAATTAAACTATTCAATCACACTTATGGATTATTTATTAAACTCAATAATGACAGAACACAAAGATCCACAATTACATATGTTGAGTTATTACTTCTACTTTTTGCAGTCAAAACTTACACAACAAATAATTTGATTTAAATATTTTTTTAAAACCGTTTTTATATTATTGTAACACAAACTTATAAAAATAATCGTGTCCATGTTTTTTTTTTAAGTGGCGTCTGTAGTTCACTTAAAAATGCTTTGTGAACGAGAGCTTCGAAAATTCTGTGTTCTCTTCGGCTAACCAGGCGAAACAAGGGCGGTTAATGATGTCATACAAACAGACCTCAGTTGTATTCATGCATTGTTTACTAAATGAAAATGTTTTATTTTGAAACTAATATTTTGTATGACTCTTACTCTAAGTTATTAACAAACATCTATTTATTTTGATGGCTAGCTATAGCGAGATACAAATGTGAATATAATATTTGTAATTTATTATTTCATGCACTATGATATCTTTTTTTTGTAACAACCGCGAAACAAATAACATAATACTCACCTACTTTCTTACTCTATGGCGTAAGGAGATCAAAAGTTCATTGCCGCACTTACATAAGTACGCTACCTATCCCTATCTTGATCTACTTCTATTTAGTCCACCTCATTACACTCTATCCTTATATTGAACTAGTTCTATCCAGTCCACCTCATTACACTATCCCTATCTTGAGCT
Source organism: Timema californicum (assembly GCA_902141385.1). Taxonomy (NCBI): domain Eukaryota; kingdom Metazoa; phylum Arthropoda; class Insecta; order Phasmatodea; family Timematidae; genus Timema; species Timema californicum. The sequence goes on from CABFOW010002386.1 coordinate 71,065, forward strand.
AGTTCTATTCAGTCCATCTCATTACACCATGTCCCTATCTTGAGCTAGTTCTATCCAGTCCATCTCATTACACCCTATCTCTATCTTGAGCTAGTTCTATCCAGTCCACCTCAGTACACCCTATCCCTATCTTGAGCTATATCTATCCAGTCCATCTCATTACACCATATCCCATCTTGAGCTAGTTCTATCCAGTTCATCTCATTATAACTTATCCCTATCTTGAGCTAGATCTATCCAGTCCATCTCATTACACCCTATCCCTATCTTGAGCTAGATCTATCCAGTCCATCTCATTATACCCTATCCCTATCTTGAGCTAGATCTATCCAGTCCATCTCATTACACCCTGTCCCTTTCTTGAGCTAGATCTCTCCAGTTCATCTCATTATACATTATCCCTATCTTGAGCAAGTTCTATCCAGTCCACCTCATTACACCCTGTTTCTTTCAGGTATATTCTAATGTTATCCTCCCATCTACGTCTGGGTCTTCCCATTGAGTTAGCCAGGCAATGCCTTAAAAAAGGTTCTATAATCTCCCATTCACTCTGCACCGTAATCTACAAGATTTGATTATACTAACACAGTCTAGTCATTAGTATAAGCTATGCAACTCATCATTATGTAATCTTCTCCACTACCCAGTAGCCTCATCCCTTTTTGATCTTCCAAACACCTTGTTTTCGAACACCTTAAATAAGTTTTAGTCATATAAGGAAAATATAATTGTTGTATTAATATATTTTGCACTTTTAATAAGCTACGAAAAAGCCGATCATACATTAATCCTTAGAGAAGTATTATTAGAACCGTTTAATAATACTATTTATTAACAATATTTTTAAGAAAATAAAATTATTTACGAATAGGGTAATGTAAGTGGCTTTTAGCAAATTATTGCAATAGCAATCTTTTGTTAGATGTCAGCTACCCCCACCCCTGAAGTAAATTGGGTATGCCTATATAGCGAGTGAAAGTTTACTTAGGCCTATATGTCTGGTAAAAAAAAAGGGGGAAAGGGTGGGGGTTCACGATCAAAGACGTACCATAAGACCATGTGTGTGCCCACGCGCTTGGAAAGGGCCAAAGACCGGCTGTTCGCGTTTCACCCTCGGTTGATTTTCTTTTTAATATCGAGGGTGTAGAACAAGTGAAGGATAAATAAAATTGTGACGAGGTTTGCTGGCGTAATTCCCAAACGAAAAAAAAAACTGAAGAAAAAAAAAGTTTCTGCCCCCACCAGGTCTTAAGGCTCTCTTTTTCATTACCATGCGATTAATATGAAACGTTTTATTTTTGTTTTATGATTATGTCATTATTTTTAAAATTTGTTTAATAGATTCGTCCTTCCTTCCCCATGGCACGAAAGCCTGGTCTTTTTCATTATGTGCCTACAATAATTTACAGACTATCTATGAAAAATGAAATCTATTTAGATAATTTTAATTTGATCTAAATCAACTCTTATCGTAGATCTAAACATATGTCATAGTATAGCTATGTGTACATTATTAATAATATATAGGGTGACCTGGTGGTCTAGGGGTAGGGTGTCAGACTTCTATGCTGGCGGCCGGGGTTCAATCGTCGGTCCCGGCACAGATTTATCTGATTACCAAACCCTTCCTTCACCTCTGACAATACATCTTGTGAATGTGGGGAATGCCAGGCCTCCACCGTGGGTCGGATTCCACGTTAAACTGTAGGTCCTCCATTTCATCTCACAATCACCCTACCATTACACATTAGCGTAAGTGCGTACAACCAGAACGGGTAGTAAGGCGCGGTGCTAATAATAATATTAATAATATATAAGTTTCAAAACGTCTAGTACAGTCTCATTTTCATATGAAAATCCTTATCTAACAGCTAGAAAGGTGTTTTTTTATAGCGCTATTACTACTAGTTGGGGATATACGCTTATGTACTAGAGATGAGAGGAAGTGTAGCCGCATTTTCGGGAAGGGGGAGTGAGAAACCATTTTGGAAAAAACTAAATACATCCGACCGAGATTAGAACTTCGATCTCCCTGTCATTTACAGTCTAGTCTACTGCGAGAGAATTGCCTTAGACTATACGGCCACCGAAGTGGATGTTAGTAAGGTTACTAGATCTACTTTCAAGTGTTCATACGTCAAGTCGTGTTATCTGAAGAAGTAATTTTTTTTACGGATATTGGCGATACATATAAGATTATACAGGGTGTGAACGAAACCATTAGACGAGTGGTAACTTGAAAATAAACACTTTAATTGAAGAGTAAATATTTACTTGCTAAATAAAAACTAACAACATACTACACTTTTTCACTTTTTGAAGATAATATCACTCAGGTGAGCTCCATCGGACGTCAGGAAAATCTCAACACGTCGCCTATCACTTTCTTCAGCATAGATCGTCTAATTGTTAGCGCTCCATCCTCTAGAACAAGATTTTATATTCATAATATTCAATTAAAATTGTAATTACATACGAATATACAGACAGAAACACTAACCAGTCCCAAGGGGCTATATAAAGTGAACAGCACCAGATGGAAAAAAAAGTAAAATAAACAGCTGATCACGTTTTCTGGCTAAAATCTACCCTTTGTTAGGGGTGCGGTGGGAAAAGGACCAATACATATGATAAAATGTTATCAATCTTGGCCGCCAAACGAGAAATATTTGTATTTTCCAAAAGTGTCTACCTATGAAAATGTTATCAAATCTAACATAAATACTTCATGATTCAACCAAGCACGTCCCGATCAATATCAACTGCAGTCTGGCTTTTGGTCCACAATAAACAAACGGCATTTATTTGCTCATCCGATGTTGATACTGCCACTAAGTGCGCCTTTTCCAATGACTGTTGACTCAACTGTGCAAAGGCTACCATAGCATCACTCGTCGGGGTAAGGGGAGGAAGAATAATTTAACACAAGCTTGATACCACGGCAATGACCGCATCTGCTCTTGTGGCTATAGTTCCTGGCTACAGACCCAGAGGTACCGGGTTCGATAGCCAGATTTTCTGTGAAGCAGGGGGTCTGGAACGAGGTAAACTCAGCTGCGGGGGGACAAATGAGGAGCTACATGAGTGAAAAAGTAGCAGCTCAGATCTAGATAACCGAGATTAACGTCCGGAGGATTCGTTGCGTTAACCACCCGACACCTTATATCGGCAGAAGTTGGCACTATCTCCGCCAACAGACGGAGCCACTTGGTCAGTGTAGCTCACTTACGGGCTGACGCCATTAACTTTTTATTTTATACTGTGAAAGTTTGATACTTTTTGTTTGTGTCCAACAACTTAGCTCAGTCAGAAGCGTGTTTGACTACTAAACTAAGGGTCCCCGGTTTGATTCCCGGCATGACTGAAAAAAAAATTGGTGAAATGTGGATTCAAGTCGTGGGTCGATATAAACAGTCGGGTCAAAAGCTACACGTTTATTAATTTAAATGACCCTTGAAAAAAATTTGTTTGTCTGTAAATACAAAAATAATCGCAAAAACTGTTCTCTTTACCATCATATAATAAAATACTAGGCTCTCATTAAGTAATTAGCTCACCAGTATAAGGAAGTATTTGGCCTAGGAAGCACATCTTTCCATCGAAGGTCCAACGTTCGATTGTCGAGTGAGCCGAGAATCGCGAGCTAGGAGTGACAGTAAGTAAACCCTGAAAGGTAGAGCTTTACATTGACGAACTACACTAGGGCCTTATCTTATAATCTGCACCATAGTTGAACCATTCAAGGATAAACTGGTTGGTTATATTTCAGGGTCAATTAAAACCGAGGGATCTTGAGATTGTCTCCCGGAGAAGTGTCCTATAGACGTTGGTGTCGAATTAGCAACGACTAGGTCAACGTCCGTCTTTATTATGACCGTAGATGGCGATGATGAACCGGCACCTTGCTGCAGAAACGGACAATTGGAGCAAAAGGAAGGCAGACCGCTCTGGTTCCCACGTTCCTCTTTGTCGGTAACAACTTACAGTGTTCTCTTGGTCGACTTGGTACTCTCTTAAGTCTTGTTCCCACGACCTGTTGTATGGCAAGTCGCGAACGGCTCGTAGTTCGTAGATTTTACGAGCCTAGACATTCCCACGACGCGTGGTTTGCTCTACTCGTGTCTGTGGACGGGGCACGTTGCCCGATCCACTACTGGATCGTCATCAAACGAACCACGGGCCTTTGATGTTTTTCAAGCATTTACCGACAATTCACCGGAACGCCCGAGCCGTACCGAGCCAACGCGCACGACCTGTGATAAATGCAATCTACGAGTCGAATTCGTCTAAACACACGCCGTGGTAACGGGCCTTTATAGTGTATCGCATGGGCTACCGTTTCATCGTGTACACTTTAATACCCCTGAAACTTAGCAGTCTTATCTTGACTCATTACACTTTGGTCCTAACTTATAATCAATCCTCAACTAAACATTTTAGAGCCACCGTACCACTCTCATGTCCAATGCCCCCTTTCCAAGCCTAATAGTAACCAGAATAGGGTTATACGAACCATTGGGGTGAAGAATAACACATTCTAATTAAAAACCGGTAACATTTAATGGCACAGTTATTCAAAATCAATTTTAAAATCTTTAGTTTAAATAATTAAACAAAATTGATTAAATTCATCCTCTGAGACTAGCTTATCTTTTTTTGTCATTATGTCTTACTACCCATTACACACATGCATTAATTACAAAAATGTGCTAAGGAGGAGGAAGGTTGAATTTAGAGAAGTGTGCGCCCATTTGCATGAAGGGAAAGTGGAAAACCATTTAGTAAAAACCGTTGCCAGTATGTCCTACAAGGATTCTAATCGCAAATTTAAGCTCTTTAGGACTTAATTCTTACGTTGCGTCAGCCATCTTGGATTTTTCTAGTTTGAGATTTTTCCTCATAAAAATGGTATGCTCCATAATGTTCGTACCAAATGGAAGGTCTCTAGGACTCAATTTGTACTTTGCGTTCGCCATATTGGATCCGCCATATTGAATTTTTCAGATTTTGGAATTTTCTCTTAAAGATGATATGCTCCATAGCGTCCATACCGAATGTCAGCTCTCTAGGAGTCCAGGGTATTGGGAAGGGGGAGAAAGAACTGTGGAAGGACAGACAGACACCGCGTGGGTAGTATGCAAGTTATAGATATATAAAATCTTCTAAAAGGTTATGCTTATAGCCAATCGGCTATAGAACTCGATATGGTCTGAATTGTGCTTGTTCGCTCTTTATAAAATCTTCCCTTGAAGACTAAGAAATTGGGGTGAAAAAAAAAGTTAGCTCTCTAAAAGCCCTGCCAACTACCCCCTCCTATTTTTACGCCTCTCGTAGCCTTAACACACGCCAACCCCCTTTAGACCAACCCTCAACTATTCTTCGTGCGTTTCTTTCCCAGGCTTCCGCTTTCATATCTCACGTCTTTTCCGTTCTCGCAATTTTTTTCTTCGTCGATTGTTCATACCCTCCCCTTCTTCACCACCCTTCATCCCTATACTTCTCCCCATACCCTTGTATTCAGTGAAATCGAAAGCGCGGGGAGTTATGCAACGTATACCACTTTTTCCCCATTTTATATTCAAATAGAGTTTAAGAGAATTTTCAATGTTCCTGTTATTTTTGCCATCGTTAACGTTTTATGTAGAAAGATTAAATTTATCAGGTTTGATATGCACCTGGAAAACAGGAAAACCTGAAAAATCCAGGGAATAAAGTGTGACATAAAAAAGTCAGGTAAATAAATAAAAAAGTAACTAGAATTTTCAGATAGTCTTGTAATAATTTTTAAAGTACGAAGTTGAAGAACATAACTAGTGTAGTGTTATCAAAGCACACATTTAACTCAACCTTAGATGATCTTATTTTAGTAAATTTAGAATATTAATAATAAAAAGTTATAGTGATTTTATAACAGTTAATATTATTATTATTATTATTATTATTATTATTAGCACCGCGTATTACTACCCGTTCGGATTATACGTACTTACGCTAATGTGTAATGGTAGGGTTATTGTGAGATGAAATGAAGGACCTTCAGTTTAACGTGGAATCCGAACCACGGTGAAGGCCTGGCATAACAGTTATTAACACAATGTGTAGTCTGTACCTAACAGTTTCATCGTCTATATAAAAGTATCCCTATAGATTATGTTTCAAAAATTATATTTCGTGGAAGAACACAGTAATATATCTTAGCTTATCATTTAGTTTAGTATTCATTACAAAATTTCTTCTTTTGTGTCTATGGTGCTGAATGGATACCAACCACTCCCCACTTGTACTGTAATATTGTAAAATGACAAGACACTTTTATAGTTTTATATTTTATATATCTTTATTTTTTTCTTAATTTAAAATTTAGTACATAATTTCTTGCTTTTTGTTGTTGTTATGAAATGGATATATATAAAACTACTACTATCCATTTGTTCTACTGTGGCTATTTAAAATGATAGGACACGTTTATATTTAGGTATTTTATATTTCATCTTTACTTTTTTTTTACAATCTCAATGTAACGACTTCATTTTTTATTTGATCTATTTTACCCTAAGAGACACCTTGCATCAGATTTTCTGTCTGTCTCTAGTAAAATATTAATATATAGGATATTTTAGATTTTTTTCTCTACTTTTAACATAGCTTGTATTTACATATAGTTAATTAATTATTGATAAATACTCTTGCTAACCTCTACTATACTCTCTAATTATCTACAATTTCATGTTATTTTACGAAGATCACCTATAAAGTTGTATTTAATATTATTGTGCCAATAATTAATAATAAAAAAAATGGCAACGCGTCTTAATATCCGAGGCTGTACGTATAATACTTATTAATTACGCTAGTAAGCTATAGATTAGGGAGGATAAATTTAGAGGAAGTGTATCTATATTTGCGTGGATGGAGAGTGGAAAACAATGTTGAAAAAAACACCCAAGTACACCCACTTGGGATAAGAGCCCTAATCTCTCCATCACTGTCAGTCTAGTCTAACACGAGTGACACCTTAGACGATGTGGCCACCGAATCAGTTAACAGGGAAGTTAACAAGATTTTTTTATTTAAAGCGACAAATGAAAAAAAAAATCGGTAAAAATAGTTTAGGTTGCTTAGAGGAACTAAATATTTAAAACTTAAATCTGTATAAACCCGGATTTAAATAGTCTAACATCTAGGACCTTCAAAATAGATTTTTTTAGTTTAGGTTTTCTTAGCACCACATCTTAATGTCCACTTCCAACCAGGCGAATTAAATCCAAACGCGGTATTTCGACTCACATTTAAGCGCAGATGCAGTGATTTTGAACGAAATATATGTATGTAAATGGGATAACCACATGACACCCTCTATCCGCAAATGTCAGCACTAGTACTGTTGTTATTATTATTAGCACCGCGTCTTACTACCCGTTCGGGTTATACGAACTTACGCTAATGTGTAATGGTAGGGTGATTGTGAGATGAAATGGAGGCCCTACAGTTTAACGTGGAATCCGAACCACGGTGGAGGCCTGGCATTCCCCACATTAACAAGATGTCTTGTCAGAGGTGAAGGAAGGGTTTGGTAATCAGATAAATCTTTGCCGGGACCGAGGATTGAACCCCGGCCGCCAGCATAGAAGTCTGACACCTTACCCCTAGACCGCCAGGTCACCGTGCTAGTACTGTTAACGGCAGCGACGGATTGGTCGGTATCGTTCGATCGTGGGCTTGCGCCATAATAAATACAAGTAATCTTATGTGACTTTTCTAAATGGTTTTATTGATTTTCTCAAATGCATTCTCCCTCATATTTTTTTGGTATCTCGTCTCAATCAGGCTATACGCTTTTTTTTATAGTTTTAACTAAATTAATTATTATTAAAGTCATTACAAATCTAAAAAAAATTGCAAGAGAACTTACGAATATTTTCATAGCCTCGCTCGACGATAACACCCACACACTGATTTGGCGAATGTCCTCGAATTTGCCCGGAAATAACCGATGACACAAACTTATCCTGACGATACTATCGAAAAGAAGAGAGTACTTATTCACCGAGGAGAATTCTTTTCGCTTCGATTCAGCTAGGTGGGATCAAACCTTTACTTCCCGTAAACATTAAACGCATATAATGTATCAGTTACGTTAGTGTGTAAGGGAGAAAGAAGGTTGTATTTATAGGAAGTGCACCCACATTTGCGTGAAGGTATACTGATGAAACCATTTAAAGAAAATCACCCTCAGTACACTCGACCGGTATTCTAACCCCGATACCCCATTATCGGCAGTTCAGTCTCTTGCGAGAAAGACGCCTTAAACCATTCTACCACTTAATTGGGTCATTTTGATTTGTTATACCTCCCGCTTCGCCCTTGTCTATTTTGTAAAAAAAAATTCTTTACAAAGCTGTCAAAACTTCCACTTGATAATTTGATGCCACGCTGTATACAAACCTACAACTCCTGATATTGAACCCGTCACTTCTGGAAGAGCTTCAATCCCCCCCCACCCTTCCTTTCTCTCTTTCGACCAAAGTTTTCCAGAATCGTTGAGTTCAAAGTCGAAACTTGAGGTCTAGACTCTTGTTACTGTGTAAATGTCTGTTCAGCGTAGGAATTGTTTTTTGAAAGGCCTTTTTCCCTGCCAGAAATATATTATATAGTAGGATATTGGTAAGAAAAAATACCTTTTAGAGAGTAATTCCTACCGTGAATGAAGTATACCTACGGTTTTCATAACTTGCAGTATACGGTTTTCTTGCATTGAAGGTAGGAGAATGTGCTATGAAAGGGGAAAAGGGGAAGAAACATCTCTCTGATGCACGCCGAGAGTTGTGTTTAGACAAGACACGTCATCAGTCCCGGCATTTGGAGAGGGGAGGGGTTAGGGAGATATCAAAGTAAAATCATTATATTAAAACTGTATATTAAAAAAAATTGTACGGAACTCTACTCGGACTTTCTCGCTCTATTGTTTGAAAATGGATATATTTACTCAAAACTTGTAATACATGGGAAACGAAATAATATACACTAGCGAACCCAAGCATAAATTGCAATATACTTATGTAAAACTTTTTTTTTCAGTCTCGGTTTTAAATTTTATAGTTTTATTTTTAAAGAACTAATGTCCTCATTTGTATGTTTGGACAGATAAAAAAAGATCAATGTTGGGTCCAGAAGGGTCAACACTTCGTATTAAAATTTCGACTTCCGTTTAAAATGTTTGACATTTTATTAGGTGTTGCAAATCTTCATGCCATCGCATTACTATTAAATTCCTCATTCATAAATGTTGACCAATAAGAAATGTAAATATTGACTATTGAGTCTAAAATGGAGATAGATCATTGTTGTACAAACATTTCTCCTAAGAGGTTTAAGGAAAAACAACATAAGTTTTTAGAGACTTACTTATATTTAATTACTTTATGGCATTGGAGAATAATTGCGTTCAAACTTGAGTAGTATATCTTTACAACTAGAGCTCACAAAATTGTATCAATATATTTGCCAATATCTCAGAAACTCTTGGATTTATAAAAATATATTTAATATAAAAATATTTTTTTCACTTTTAATGGTACTACAGGTTTGCAATGAAAAGTTATTTAATATCTCAAATAGTTGTGGGGATACAGAGATTTCCGCTTCTGTAAAGTACCCTTCAAGTTATATTTATAGGAAAATGACAATATCCAGTTTATTCTTGATATTAGTCAACGTCTAAATAAAAAAATTAATCAAAATCGTTAGAGCCGATTTTGAGAAAATAGAATTTTTCTCATTTTGCCCTTCAGCAAACTACTCTTAATTTTAGGGCTGGATATCCAATTCCTAAAAAAAACCTTGGGATAACCCTATAAAAACCCTAGATACCAAGTTATAGCCCGATCGGTAAAATAGTACAGACAGACTGACGGATATTAAAAAACAACTATTTTNAAAATCATAAAAATCTCGAGCGCAATTCTTTTTTTTGACGATCACAATACTTTCTCTACATGTAAGATAGCGAGAAAGTTTAAAAAAACATACTTTTTTTAGTAATCTATTAAATTGGGCACTGTACGCTATGCCTTATTTATGTAAATAAAAAATCAGGTGAACACCAAAATAAAATATAGTTTAAATGTATTATCATAAAAACAAAAATGAAGTAGGCCTAATGCAATAAATAAACTTACCAAACAAACCTGTGCTGTTGGCGTAGTACCAGGAAATATAATTTTATTATTATTATTTAGCATCGCGTCTTACTACCCATTCGGGTTATACACTTTAAGTTCTAATTACGCTAATGGACTAGGAATTGGGAAGGTTGAATTGGAGGAAGTGACCCAGCATTTGCGTGGAGGGAGCGTGGAAAACCATTTAGGAAACCCCCCACCCCAGTTCACCCGACCGAGATTAGAACCACGATCTCCCCGTCCTCAGCAGTCGAGCTCAACACGACTAGCGCGTTAGCCAACTACGCCACCGAGGCGGCTACCAAGAAATAAAACTAAATCTAATTCACTCGCAACGTCGTAAAATTACTGAAAACATATTTACTCTGTGGCTTCGAACCTTTAGCTGACTTTTGGCTAGAGCCGATACCATCTTACCGAACATGCTGTAACTTGGTGCCCCGAAGGGTTTTTTTGGAATTATCTACTCAACACTGAAATTAAGGCTACATTTCTTAAGAGCAAAAAAAGAGGACAAATTAATTCTCTCAAAATTGGCTTTAAAGATTTTGATTAAAACTCGTATCAAGAAAATTATGTTTAGTCAGTTTACAAATAAAATGGAGCTTTTATTTTATCATGAAAATTACTTAGGAGCTATTCTATATAAGGAGGTTGCTATCTCCCTTTTTGATCGCATCTACTTGAGTCTTTTAGATAATAAATTACTTATCATTGTAAAGTTGTATTATTATTATTATTATTATTATTATTATTATTAGCACTGCGTCTTACTACCCGTTCGGGTTGTACACACTTACGCTAATGTGTAACGGTAGGGTGATTGTGAGATGAAATGGAGGACCTACAGTTTAACGTGGAATCCGAACCAACGGTGGAGGCCTGGCATTCCCCACACTCACAAGATGTCAGAGGTGAAGGAAGGGTTTGGCAATCAGATAAATTGTGCCAGGACCGACGATTGAACCCCAGGCCCCAAGCACGGAAGTCCGACACCTTACCCCTAGATCACCAGGTCACTTAAGTTATAATAGTAATATTATTAAATATATAAAAACGTTTATTTGAATCGTATTTTTAATAAAACCACTAGTTACCAAGCTTTTTTTTTAAATATATATATTTAAAAAAATCTAGGTTTGGGAAATGGTTAGTTAATTGTTGGATCGAGACGTACCTCTTTTACTAATGTTTCTGTAACAGTTTATATTATTTCATGCATTCTCTTTTTCTATCATTCTTAAGAAACTATGTGTAATATTTAGTTTCACATAATATATTACGAGTTTAAGGCTTATGATCACATTTACAGGTAAAGAAGCAAGGAAATATGTGCGTGCACAATTTAAAAAAAATATTTACTGTTGTTTTACCCAACATTTTTTAACCAATTGAAGCAAATGTCGTGGAGTGGACAGAATATCTCTGCGGGTCGTTATTTTGGAGCACCTAACCCCCTTCGCCATAAAGGCCTAAAGACATAGGAAACAACGCGGTGGTTGGTCGGTTGTTTCCCCGACAGAGGGATAGGAAGGGAAGGTAAGGGGAGAGGTCTCCACTTGATGCTTCCCGTTCTTCATTACACTGGAATGGAAGAGATGTGTGCGACCCGCCACAAGAAGATGGCCGACCCTTTTATCTTTCTCACTACCACACACCTTCTTTATCACCTCTCTAGTTACTAGTCGGTCATTTTAGTGCAGAATATATAGATCGAGTATCGACGACTAGTCGATCGCGATAAACCGGATCTCTCAGTAAATTCCGGTCGATTGCTTAGTATCCCTACAATGTCATAATATAGTCGTATTTGCGAGTTTAAAAGACTCAAAAAAGATCGACTTTTACCCTTATGGGTTGGAGATTATTATTATTTCATGTATGTATTTTTTGTAAGAATGTTTGTAAATAGCTATTAAGAAGATAAATAAAACACTAAAGAAAGAAAGAAAGATCGACTTTTTTATTTGTTTTAGCGCAGCGTCTTACTACCCATTCCGGTTATACGCTTAGCTTATGTATCAATTACACTGATGGTTTTAGGGAAAGGAAGGTTATATTTAGAGGAAGTGTACCCTCACTTACGTAGAAGGAGAGTGGAAAAAACATTTAGTGAATACCACCCGACCAAGATACGAACCTTAATCTTCCCGTAATCGTTAGTCTATTCTACTACGAGAGTAGTGCCTTGGACCATGCGTCCACCGAAGCAGACCTGTTTGAGTACCTTCAAGTTATATTTGTGCGTGAACAAAATAAACTATCATAATCAGTGATAATGTCTTAAGAAAATTAAATAGTTAAATATAATATACATCTTTATTTATCGTATATTTTTTCTGGTAAAGTGCGATATAGCATTTGCGGGAAAATTGGATTCAAGGAATAAAAATAACATATATAGACAAAATGAAAAAGCTAAGCTTGGAGAAACGATTGATGATCGCGGGACCTTTGATATGTTTATAATATTGAGGCCCAAAATGTTTGTCGACCCCTGGTCTAGATCGTATAGAGCGCTTCAACACAAGTGTTGTGGATTGTAGGTGACTGATAGAATTGGGGTTCGAGCCCCTGTCAGATGTACTCGGGTGTTTTTTTTTTCCCCTAAATTGTCTATCACTGCCCGTTTACGCAAATTCGGGTAAATTTAAACTCAAATTTACCCTACTCATTTCTATTCCATTAGCGTAATTAATGTTTGTGTACAATCCTAATGGGTAGTGAGATTCAGGCCAGGGGGTAGGGGGGGGGTAAGAAAGGAAAATACAGATTCTAGAGACTTTCTTTATTGGGGTGTTCGACATACACTAGTTAAAAGACACACAACCAATATATATATATATAATTTATATATTTATGAATGTGTCAGCACTCGGCTTACTAACCTGTTTTATTGAGCTACATATCTTAGTACCCGTCCGGACTAGCCAGTTAAGCGTTAAGGGGATGAGAAGATTTTTCTTAGAGAAAATGCACCCCCATTTTCGTGGAAGGAGGCAGGTAAAACAACTTAGGGAATCCACCTTTGCACACTCGACCGAGATTCGAGCGCCGACCTCCTCACCACCGACGAACCTGATCAGACGGCTGAGAGCCGGTAGGTCACGTGCCCGCCGATACAGGTTGGTTTATTTCGGTCAAGGGCTTTAAAGAGAATAACTTGACTCAGGTCACAGACACTCAACCCTACGGGAGTCTCATTGCACTCTTTGAGCCAGATTGAGTTCTTGGGCACTAGGCAGTGCTAGTTGAAATTATCAGTGATAACAACACTTACCCGCCTCGGTGGCGTAGTTGGCTAACGCGCTAGTCGTGTTGAGCTCGACTCCTGAGGACGGGGAGATCGAGGTTCGAATCTCGGTCGGGTGAACTGAGGTTTTTTTTCCAAAATGGTTTTCCACTCTCCCTCCACGCAAATGCGTGTTCACTTCCTCTTATTCAACCTTCCCAATTCCTAATCCACTAGCGTAATTAGTACTTAAAAGCGTATAACCCGAACGGGTAGTAAGACGTGGTGCTAATATTATTATTATTATTATAACAACACTTACCAAGTGAACCAACTCACTTTTAAAATGTTCATTGTAAAAAGGTGGTGGTCCGGATACAATAATTTGGATATCAGTAATACCGCCCCGCACCTCCCCTCAATTAGTTGTCAGTATATAAAATTGTGTTGACGCGATTATTTTTTCATGGATGTGAAGGGTGTGTGGCCTTGTCAGGCGAAACACTAGGAGCAAGGTTAATGTGGTTCAAATGAGATATCTAAGTAATGTATGTGGAAAAGCTCGTATGGGCAGAGTCAGTGATGAACGGGAGCTGAAGGAGAGCGGTTTGAAAGGGAATACAATAAGTCAATGTGATTTAGGCATTTTGAGAGGATGAGTGTGGATCGAGTGATGAAGCAAATATATGAAGGTAGAGAGTGTGGATCTAAATTAAAGGTTAGGTTATGTAAGACATGGCTAAACGTTGTAGATGAATGCGGGGGGTGGGGGGGGGAGAGAAACATTAAGAGTTTTAAGAATAAAAGAGCATGTATGACTCGATGTATGGATGTTGTTGAAGTAAAGGGAGTATGCAAGTATAGGGAAGTGGGGAGAAAGTTAGTGGGGATGGACTAAGTATGGAGTTGTTTTTTGAAATATATACATAGTTTCTTGCCTACCACGTAAGGGAACGGCTTGATTATGTATGTATGTATAATTGTATGTATGTATTTAGTTAAATATGTATGTGTATGTACTACGCTAGTGGGCTAGGAATTAGGAAGGTTGAATATAGAGAAAGTGAACCTTCATTTTCGTAGAGAGAGTGGAAAATCATTTTGGAAAAACCACCCCCGGTTCATCCAACTAAGATTCGAAACTCAATCTACCCGGTCTCGGTAATCTAGCTCAACACGAAATATAGCGCGTTAGCTAACCACTCCACCGAGGTAGGTTGTATTTTAAGTGTTTTTTTGTAATTCTCTGTTTTAGTAGGCTCGTTTTAGGGGTTAGTTCATGTGTGGTCTCTGTTGCCGGGTTGCCAATATACTTGATCACCGGTGACGTGAGATACCGTAATTCGAATCCAGGTTGGATGAACAGGGAAGGTGTATTTCTTGCGTGTATTTTTCTTCAAAACTCTAGTCTACAAAGTAATATATTCTAAACTAACCTCATCGCCAGCCCCTAATAGACTAAGTCAGTAAATGACACTTATGTTAAAACTTAAGTAAAAATATACATTATTTATTTAATCATGGGTATTTAATTCGCAATTTTTGGACAAACCAATAATTATATCAACACATGAATTACGAACTAACTTAATTCTACAGCATACACAACATACAGTCTCCTGTTGTTAATTCTTCATTAATATTTAAGCCTTGCCAATAGTCGAACGCAGAATTCTTAGTTTATTATGACGACTAGCTCTTCTTTACTGCTACAAGTACAGCTGCAACATAGACCTAAATATAATATGTTTACATTTCTTAGTACTATCAGACGACTTATCTCACTTTAATAAACATGTTGTAGTGATAAATGGTCAAACATGTCTACATTCTTAAAAATGCTCTATGACCTCACAAATTAATGTTATACATCAAATAAATTATACTTTTATTTTTGTAAAAAATTTACTTGTCTAAAAAGAAAATGAATATTTTGCATTATTACGAATTAATCATTTATTAACAATCTTCGGACTTTAATTTCAAGGTCATACATACTTAGTCATCTTGTTTATAGTCGTCAGTGACCTGGTGGTCTAGGGGTAAGGTGTCAGTCTTCTATGCTGGCGGCCGGGGTTCAATCCTCGGTCCCGGCACAGATTTATCTGAATACCAAACCCTTCAAGACATCTTGTGAATGTGAGGAATGCCAGGCCTCCACCGTGGTTCGGATTCCACGTTAAACTGTAGGTCCTCCATTTAATCTAATAATCACCCTACCATTACACATTAGCGTAAGTGTGTATAACCCTAACGGGTAGTAAGACGCGGTGCTAATAATAATAAATTGTTTATAGTCAAGGATATAGTTATTAAAAATAATTGTTATTTACAGGGGCTAGACATGGAAGCTATCAAAACATAATTTGTACAAACTCACTTTATAATATTCACGATATTCTCAATTAAATATTATTTACAACTACTGTAGTGTTATTAAACCAACATAAAAATCACTACATGAAATTCTAAATAATACTTTACGAGGTTTTCCTAGTTTGACAAAAATATAATAGCTTTACGATTATATTGTATATTTATTTTTCCTATTAAATTATTTTCTGCAAAATATATCAAATATTTACTCTGATACAACATTCATTTCTAAACGATGTTGAGGAAAAAGGGTACACAGGTTACATTTAAATAATTCGAATGAATTCCTAACCTCCCTCACCCACAAATACCATATATCATATTAAAAAAAGAAACTCCATGGTGTCAGTCCGACACCTTATCTCAGTCGTTAGCTTGTCTATCTACTGAGCTATGGGTTCCGGGTTTGATTCCTGACATGGCCGAAACATTATCATTGGTTAAGTGAGGATTTCTCCGTTCACAGGGATGAATTAATGGCCGTGGAGCTGTGTGTTTTGTCTATTATAGATTTAAGTTAGTTTGTGAGTCGTATACTGATGTAATCAGATGATTCAGAAATTGCACGTTAAATACCTCAAATAAATGAAATTAATTAATCCATGGCATTAGTCT
Source organism: Timema californicum (assembly GCA_902141385.1). Lineage (NCBI taxonomy): Eukaryota > Metazoa > Arthropoda > Insecta > Phasmatodea > Timematidae > Timema > Timema californicum. The sequence goes on from CABFOW010002386.1 coordinate 87,469, forward strand.
GTAATCAAGTGGTATCGGCCGATTGGTCCTTCGTCTGTCGGTAAAGATAATGCAAAATTTTGCGAATAGAGGGTGTCATGTGGTCAGCGCAATGAATCCTTCGGCCGTTAATTTCACTTTTCTAGACCGGAGCCGATACCTTTTTGTTGTTCAAGTAGCTCCTCATTTTGGTTCTTATGAGGATTAGTTCTGGTCAGAGTCCAGAAGGGTTTTGAATGATTTCGTTGTGAGCCCCGCATGTTACAACCCGCCCAGGATACGAACATATTTATATTATAGCGTAGGGATAAGTAAGGTATAATTTAGAGGAAATGTACCAACATTTTTGTTGGGAGAAATGGGGAAACCATTTAGGTTTTCTTTGAAGAAACTTCTAGTTATTAATGAAATTTGTGAGTCTAGAGGTTAGATGCTCTGGCATGGTTGGTAAGAGATAGGGGTCATTGTGAACCTCATCCCGACAGGAGGTGATTTAATTTAAAACATATCATTGTATGGGTCTTAATTAGTTTGAGACATTAATAACCATAACTGAGCACCCTCCAACCTTCACACACAGCCACTCCAATGTCCACCACCCTCATTCATCAATCAAAGTTGCCAGTTTAATTATCTTAACTTAGGCACCAGTTAAAATAAATGTGTGGATACGCCACTGGACAGATAGGAAGAGATCTCAATTCATGCTCTAAAAATCATAAATAACCCCTGCACCTAATTTCTACACAGAAACACTTACTAGCCAATTGTTTTTAAATAACCCATAGCGAGAATGCATTGTTACATATTACTTTTTCTTTTGATGTCTAAAACGAGGCGTTTGAAAAAAATCTTTGTTCAAAACAGTCATACACATTAAAAAACTGTTTTAAAAAGAGTTTTTGTTATTAATTTAAAAAAATCCTATATTAATATTAAACAGGCACAGAATATTTCTGGTGGAAAGTTTTTGCACTAATAAAATAAAATAAATTTGACCTAGAACATTTGGTTTGTGACGTCACGGGGATATTTTTATTTCAAGAATGGCGACAAGCCTGATAATTATCAGTTCAAAACACTGTTATAAAGTTATATAAGATTATCAGACCAACACTATAAGAGGTTTAGCATAATCTACGTAAATAGAGTTACAAATTATACCTTATGTACTATACTTATAGCATTGTCGACTCTTTTTTTAGGGGGGGGAGGGCGTTAAAAGCCTACCCTCTTTCCACTATTCAACTCCTAAAAAAACAACATGGTTCGGTACTCTCTCGCTCTACTTCTGATGGATGCGTATTACACATCATTGTTCGGGTCGATTCAGGATCTCANTCCCCCCCCCCTACCAACCTACCTCACACCCTAACCTTCCCTCCTCGACCTTCCTTTACTCAATTGTTCGTTGTTTTTCTGTGTTCCTGCTAGTTTCTACCAATATAGTTGAGTGCGGTGCAGTTTCTATTTTATCATTCAACCTTTTATACTTTCACTCTCTCTCTCTCTCTCTCTCTCGGCCTGCTCTGTTTTTACTGACCCATACCTCCCCTTCACCTCACTTAAGCCAACCCATCCAGACTCTTTCCATCAATTTTTATTTCCTTCTCATAAACTTTTGCAATGTGATATAAAATTATATCTTTAAAAGTAAAGCAATTTTTATTTTTTTATATGATGGAGGGGGGAGTTTCAATTTCAAAAATGTCGAGTAAGTTTAATAGGTACACTCTGTTAAAGAAATATCTTCAACACCATTCTATATTCCAAACAGTATAGTAACTTTCAAAGGGACACTTAGTGGGTTACTTTCGGTGTTTCACAACAAGTAACTCTGGCGTCCTTTCCCATTGGTGGACGGGATTGTCGTAGCCATGCGATTGCAGGACCGCCGCGACGCGCCTTTAGCTATGTAAAGTTTCTCAACAGTCGGTTGAACCAATGGAGTGTGAGTTATTCGTCACAGCTCGGTATGGCTCTAAGCTTGACTTCAAACTCGTTTTCTTGTCCTCAAGCTGACGTGGCTACACCCCCCCCCTCAACCAACCCGCAGCTTACCGCCAAGTTCTCGAGTCGGCATAGCACAGGACAAACATCTACTTTGACTTCCAAACCTTTCCTCCCGCTTTCAAAGAAATGTAATACACCATCCAGGAAAATATCTCTTCGATAAAAAGATATAATTTTCTTAGTTTTCATACTTTTCCAGATAAAATTTGGTCTTAAAGTTTAACTCTAGAACAGGAAATTCAACCTCAACCAACTATACCATTTTCTGATTAAAACAATCTTTCTTATTGTTCTACCCGCCAAGTCTAAACCATTTTCAGAGGGAAATACGAACCAAGTCGATTCTTATGAATTTTCCGAAAAAATTTAAGCTCATCGTCATGTCACTTAAATATATAACATTTTCCTGACCTTTGCCAACTTTATAAAGCATTTTACAAATAAAATTCGTGATATCCATGACTATAGAGCTTTTTTCATGGAAAATTTGAACTTAACCAACTCTGTAGCATTTTCTGGAGAAAATTCTATCTTATTAGTCTACCATTTGAACCTAAAACCTTTTCTGAACAAAAAATGAGTTTAGCTAGCTCCATGACAGTTTATTGAGAAAATTTGATCTTATCGTGCTACCACCTGATACCAGAGCATTTTCAAATATAATTTGAACTAACTTGCTCTATAGAATTTTTCGGGTAAACTTTTATTTATCACCCAACCCTAGGTAATTTTTTGAGAAAAATTTAAGCTTAGCCTACTCAATAGTATTTCCTGAGGAAAATTCAATCTCATCGAGCTATTACATGACTGGAGAATTTTCCAAGAAAAATTTGAACTCAACCGACACTATAGAATTTTTTGACGAAAATGTAATATTATCGTGTTACCAGGCAGCTTCAAATCATTTTCCGATAAAAGTTAAATCTCAACAGTCGCTATAGAATTTTCTAGGTAGAATTCATACTATCACCTAACCCTAGATCACTATTCAAGGAAATTGTTAGCTCAGCTGACTCTAAAGTCTTTTCAGAGGAAAACTCTTATCATCCACCTGACACTAGATTATTTTCTGAGTAAAATTTACCCTTATATGAATTTTGATAATTATCCGTACCTACCATCTGGGAATTCGTTTCTATCAGCGTCAGACTCTCTCTCACCCTCGATTGAACTTGCAGCGCACAGCATGCACTCAACTGAGTGGAGCTTAGAAATGGATGACGTGCCTATACTGAAAATGTTCAAAGACATGTGGCATACTCTATAGTATGTACCTCAAAATATAATTATACAATAATTTATTAGCGTATCAATGGAAAGGATTGTACCGATAAATGTATAAAGGTCCTTGTAAATACGATGAAATGCGTACTTGACCATGTTTTTCTAAGCTTGCTTCTTGTTTCGGGGAATCGGGAGGTGCGTCGTCCAGGCACAGGTCGAGAAGTCGCTGTTGTAGTTTTCTAATTGAGAGGCATTTTATATGCGTCCTTTTTGGATCCGAGAGGGTCAGAGATTGGTAGTCGGACAAATGATGTTGTGGAGTTGGAGGAGAAAGGGTCGTAACTAATAGGCGGGTTGCGTTGAGAGGAGTTG
>CABFOW010002386.1:91092-103671 GCA_902141385.1 Timema californicum
GGCGGATGGATATTGGAATGGGGCAGGGGTAAGAAGGGCTTTTAAAGTAGTGTAATGTTCCGCCCTGGCTTTACGGCGTAGTCCTCCCTTACTACGGCGGTACTGTAAAGGCCTTGGAGGAGGGGTCGTGAGGAGAGAGCGGAAAGCCGAGAAGGAGTTGGCAGCCCCCGAATGGTTCTTGAGCGCTGAACGGGTGGGGAAGAAGGAGTTGGCAGTTCGAATGGTTCTGAGTGCATGGAAGATCGGAAGGGTTGTTTTCAAAATATGAAACCAGACCAATAGATGGCCTCCCAAATCCCCGAGAAGGTTGGGATGATATATGATGATGTTTATTTCTATTTTTTTCACTATCTCCTTATATTGACAATATTCATCAGCTGGAGGAGGTTGGGCCCAACCCTCCTCCTCAGTCTTACTCTCTAAACTTATGCTAACATGTATATCTTAACCCTCTTATAATTACTCTGACTAAAGCTACTACATTATTGTGTGGCACATTTTTACATTGAATGTTTTTTTTGTTGTCCCCCTTTGTCTTGGCTTGATCTCTTAGATCGTTTAGAACTAGCGGACCGGTGCGCTGGGTTTCTCGGGGAGGATCGTGACCCGTCTAGCGGAACGCCGGAGAGGGGAAGGGGTTAGGGGTGGCGTAATGTGTGCGCTTGCCGTTAGATCGCTCCGCCTCCCTTCCAAGGGGTGCTCTCGGTCTTGGAACGGTCACTAGAGGTCGCACAACAACCACTTAATACAGTCATTTCGATTAAATCTATGTCCCAGGCTTAAGTATATGCTCACTATACAACCTTTCACAAGGATGATGATGATATCTGAGTTAACTACCATTGTCACATGATGGGGCCTTATCGAGGGAGTAGACATGAGGCTTGTAATATAAAAAAAATCCCACCATTTTCACTAACCATATAAAGGTGCGCGTGTGAGGAGAGTTTCACGGCATTTGAGAAGTTCAGACAATTAAGGTATCATTGCTAGAAGTATTTGTCAGGAGTAGAAATTCATGAAGGTGAAATTACATAGATAGACGAATGCGGGTACAGCGATTCATGTAATGGATCGCTCCACTGGCTGGGAAAGCGTTATCCTGAGCCCAACCAGTCCATCAAAAGCTGTAGTTCCATCTACAAACTGATGGCTGGAGACAGATCTGAAATCCTCCACCTTTGGCACGTCGAGGATTCCGAGGTTGACCTTCTAGATGAAGACAAGAAGTGCAAGGTCTTGGACCAGGTTGAGAAGGAGGAGCATGGTCTGGTCAAGTGCTGGAAGGAGCTCGTAAAGTACAAGACTTCTAATATATTTCATTTTGAAAAGGAGGAAAAAGAATGTGTGAGTGATGCTTCCGCTAAACCTAACTTTGTTGAGCTCGAACCTTTGGGAGTGAGTGCTCTTGTTGGGGACCAACTTTGGTCGTGCGTACATACGTCGGTTCAATGCCTCGCACCAAGAACTTACATATCTAGGAGGGAACGCGTACTAGTTTTTTAAATGCTTAAGTGTGAAAAGACTAGCATTGACAGATTTAAAGATTATGTGTATGCAATACAGAAAGATGAACACTTTTTCATTGTAATCTTATGAATATAAATGTATTTAAAGAAGGAATACTATTTATTTAACCTAGATTCTAATATATACTTCAAGATTTAGAGCACGAGTTGGATGGAGAATGGAAATGTGCCTAATGTGAGGGAATAGGCTGGATGAAGAATGGAAATAGGCTTAATGTGAAGGTATGGTCTGGGTAGGAATGTAAGAGGGAATATAGAATGGAACTTTTCTTAATGCATGAGTGTATGAAGGCTTAATATGAGAGAATGATCTTGATAGAAAATGTAAGAGGGAATATAGAATGGAACTTTTCTTAATGCATGAGTGTATGAAGGCTTAATATGAGGGAATGGTCTTGAAGGAGAATGTAAGAGGGAATATAGAATGGAACTTTTCTTAATGCATGAGTGTATGAAGGCTTAATATGAGGGGATGGTCTTGAAGGAGAATGTAAGAGGAAATATAGAATGTAATTATGCTTAATGTACACGAGTATGAAGGCTTAATGTGAGGGAATGATCTTGGTAGAGAATGTAAGAGGGAATATAGAATGTAACTATGCTTAATGTATACGAGTATGAAGGCTTAATGTGAGGGCATGGTTCAGATGGAGAATGTAAGGTGGATGTAGAATTGATGTATACATAATGTAAGAGAATATGGCCTGGATAGAGAGTGGAAGAGCATGGGCGTGAGCCCCCTGTGACGTCCTCGAGGACAGACGATCGAGCTTGGAAGTCAATGTAGAGCAGGCTGAGCTGAGTAAAACGAGCCTGGCGGGTGAGGGAATGACTAGGGGAAGAAGATGGGTGGAGTGATAGATAAACAATCTGTTGTGAAATGTCGGTTTGTTATAAGTGAGCTAATTATGCGCACACCCCACTATCCTTTGTTGTAAAGTGCTTTATTGCTGATGGAATCATACACACACGAGTAACTCACAAGCCATTTTCTCAACCAGTTGTTGTGAAAATCTGTATAGCTAAAGGCACGTTGCGACGCCAACGGGGTCCTCTTTGTATTAATTACATATTAATACAAACATATTAAAAATAAAAAAAAGCATAGTCAAATGAATAAATTTAAAAATCGGCAGTATATGTTCATATTTTAATAGATACAAAACAAAAAATCCGGGGCATTGTGCCTCTTAGTGTTTACACAAATAAATAAAATACAACTGAAGTCGTTAAATTAAAATGGTAAAAAAGTTAAGATATGTAAAATACATAAAAAAATAAATGTCTTATCATTTTGCATAGCCACAGTACAACAAATGAAGAAATGTAAGGTTTACATAAATCTCTTCATCGGCAACGCCCGTTATCGTACCAGGACCCTCTAGACTTGTGGTTGAATACTAAAGCTAATCAGTCGTGAAAACTCATCTCCTCTGCGTGTTATGTGACAAACATCGATAAGGAACTGCCCAAACATTTGTCCGACGCTTACTAATTCATAATTGTGAATAAATGATTCATAAAAAAATATTTATTTTAAATAACATATGTTTTAACTACAAGTACGAATAGATAAATTAATCCTACACTAATTGATCAGATATATGCTAATTCTTTCATAACGTTGCAAATCAATGTTCAAAATCAAATATATCTTACTTGTTTGTACAAAAACTACTCCAGATTAATATCAATATTATTATAGTAATTATTAGCACCGCGTCTTACTACCCGTTCTGGTTACACGCAAATATCAATACTAGGTATGATTACGAATTTTTTTTATCGACGTGCCATTTCTTACTACCCGTTAAGGCTATACGCTTATTTATTAATTACGCTAATGGTTTTAGGGATATAAAGGTTATATTTAGAGGAAATTTACCCGCATTGGCGTGGAGGGAAAGTGGAAAACGATTTTGGAAAAACTACCCTAAGTACACCCAACTGAGATTCGAACTTATATATCTCTGTCATCGGCAGCCCAGTCTACTGCGAGAGTAGCGCGTTAGACCTTGTGGCCACCGAAGCAGGTTTTTTATTAATAATATTAATTTTTTTAAATTTCAAGATGTATATATAATCTTAAAAACAAATATTAATAAAGTGTATTATTTACAGACACTAAACGTGGAAGCTATCACCAAATAATGTTTTCGGCTTCACTTTATAATAATATTTAGCACCACGTCTTACTACCCGTTCGGGCTATACGCTTTAAGTACTAATTACTATAACGGATTAGGCATTGGGAAGGTTGAATTAGAGGAAGTGAACCCGCATTTGCGTGGAGGGAGAGTGGAAAACCATTTAGGAAAAAACAACCCTCAGTTCACCCGACCGAGATTCGAACCTCGATCTCCCCGTCCTCAGAAGTCGAGCTCAACACGACAAACGCGTTAGCCAACTACGCCACCGAGGCGGGTTTCACTTTATAAAATTCACTATAGGTAAACTAAGTAAATACTATTTAGGACTATTGTAATGTCCCGCTTCTCGGAGTATGATAAAGCACGCAGGCAGAACATAATTAATTTTTGTTTTCAGACCATATTAAACAGGCAATGAGGGTGCAACATTTTGAAAATGTTCGAATCAATTGAAAAATAACGCCTGGACACGGGAATAGAATATTTTTCAATATATTTGAATATAGCTCGGCCACGGTTATCTCCGTAATTATAATCATTCATCCTCCAAGATCTGCTTTTCATATATACTTAATTTTATAGCGTTGCATTCTTACATTTTGGAAATGGTTGAATAATTTTACTTTCAACATTAGTTGCAAGTGTCTTAGAAATTACCCGCCTCGGTGGCGTATTTGGCTAACGTGCTTGTCGTGTTGAGCTCGACTGCTGAGGACGGGGAGATTGAGGTTCGAATCTCGGTCGGGGGTGGTTTTCCCTAAACGATTTTCCACTCTCCACGCAAATGCGGGTTCACTTCCTCTAATTCACCCTTGCCAATTCCTAATCCAATAGAGTAATTAGTACTTAAAGCGTATAACCCGAACGGGTAGTAAGACGCGGTGCTAAATATTAATAATATATTAGAAATTTGTTGCTACTACGAAAATATTCACCAATACAAATTATATGTTTTACTGTGGATGAAACACTGATCCTATTTATTAGAAATGAAATGCTCTACTTTTGATATTATTCCGACTGTAGACAAAGAGAAAAAAAAATCAAAAATATTACTTTAATTTATTTAGTTAAAACGAACACATTTTAGTCTGTCTATTCGACCTATTTATGTGTCAAGTGGTAATATGCGCTCCATCAGTTTAAACTAGTTTTCTATGACTCATATTGATAGAAACTAGTTTTTAGTAAATGCGCGCAAAAAAAATAGTTACATAAAATGAAGTCAGATATATTTCAATATACTTTGATATGTTCTGAATATTTCAATGCCGTGTACCTGCTTTGGATCAAACCTCATGTCCACCCACTAAACTAAGCATGCTGGTAAAGGGGTGGCGAGGGGATTTGAGGTGGGGTGTCACGTGATGGATCGGTTCCAACGGTTAACATGTTGCATCGGTCGTCCGTGCAGGGATCTATTGTACCGACCATCAATCACTTGAAAATTTACAATCTCAGCTATCAGTCATTTTAGATACACAGTTTACGTAAGGGCAACATTCCATATAATGCTTTTAGCAAAAAACTGCTAGAAAAGAGAAATTGGTGAGGTGAAGGAATGAGAAAGGAATGGAGTATGACACAAACACACCTGTAGGATCTTAAGAAAAATATCCATATGACTTGAGAGTCTAGATAATTGGGGTGAAAGGTCACGCTAAGTCATATATATATATATTTATTTATTTCGATTTTTTTGTTTAAAGAACTTCGATCCCGGCACATATTTATCTGATTACCAAACCCTTCCTTCACCTCTGACAAGACATTTTGTGAATGTGGGGAATGCCAGGCCTCCACCGTGGTTCGGATTCCACGTTAAACTGTAGGTCCTCCATATCATCTCACAATCAGCCTACCATTACACATTAGCGTAAGTGCGTATAACCCGAACGGGTAGTAAGACGAAGTGCTAATAATAATAATAATAATAATTTGTTTAAAATATATTTTTCTTATAAATGACAATGTATACCAGTTATTTATAATAGATGTTTGAACTTATTATAGCGTGTCTGGGCTACATTAATCTGTATCTCAGTTTGAAGAAAGATCATCCCAGGTGACGCCCGAATCTGTACATCTTTTTCGTAGAGGCTCTCTAAATGTCTCGTTGGAATGATGATAGTGAATATGACGGGGTGAAGCCAATGAATATTTTAAACCTAGATTAAGCCTAGCTTACCAAACCCTGGTGATCATGAAAAGTATTCCTCTTCGGAGAAAATTCCCTGGTACCAGCCAAGAATCGAACCCGGAACCTCAATGCCACGAAGCTGGTTGATTTTTGAATTGATTAAAGCTATAAGAAAAAAAATTAATTGACCAACCGCAATCACTTATTCTTTACGACTGTATGGCATACTAAAAGCTATGCAAGAATCACATGTATACCTAATTAACATAATTATACATGGGTATTTACTTAATAGTGGTTTGTTAGATTACGATATTGCTTTTCGTATTATTAACATGAATCACTTAATGTAGTACATAACACACAATGTAGTTGGAAAAAACCTTACAATTATGAAGCGCATTATCTCGGAATACAATGAAAAAGAATCTATTTAGCAGAAATATAACAATTGGTTCATTTACCCGGTGTCTTTTCAACTGTCACATCAGATTTCTGAGCAACTACACGATAATCATTATAATGTGTTCTACATATGTGTTGTTTGGTTGATAATATTTTCCTAAGTTTTGCCAGAGGTGCCGTTTTAAATGTATATAATATATATTATGCTCAAAGTAAAATTGAATTTTTAAATTTTATTTTATTTTTCCAGCCATGTTATTAGCGAGAGAAAAATGTACTAACGCAAAAAAGTTTTAAGCCTTCGATTTAGTGGAAATTTCATTTCCAGCAGAAACGTTATCTTATTTGTTTAGTAGAGATTGTTTTTAAAAAAAATTCACATAAATTAATAATCAATATATTGAGTTTATTTTTAATTTATTATCTATATTTAGACTAATTAATATTCTTTACTCAGCAAAATGAGTAATAGTAAAAAATCAACTATTTTGTTTTTTGTAATATTCTTTACTTCAGTAGAAACTGTAAGTACCAATATTAAAAGTTCAACAAATGAAATAATATATAAACGACACAATTTTGATAATTTATACTCAAAATTATCTAATTGGTTTCTCGAACGCAATCTTCGATATGTCATTTCTGTCACGGATGGCAGCCCTGATTCTCAGACTGTGACTGGCATCACTAGTTTCATTTACAGAATCATGTCAGTGCCTTTGATTCACTTAACTGATGATTTGGAGTGTGAAGATCATAGTTCGATATTTAACTCTTTGGACAAGTTTGGAGGAATGATATTGTTTTCTAACGAATCAATCAGTTCCTGCTGTTTGGACAATCTGTGTGGTTTGGAAGAAAGTAGCTCATGGAACGTTCTAGGTATGTTCATGAGGGTTATAATTTCAAATGTTCCACAAAATCCTCGGAATGTTAAACTGATGTTAGAGAGTTGCTGGAACAAGTATAAAGTCCTGAACTTGGCAGTTGTTCACGTGACTTCCACTGAGAATTCTACGGAACCAGGAGACGTAAATGTCACAGTTTCCTATTCAAACCCTTTCCGGAGTTCTTTAGATGTGATGCACTACTCGTCAAAAATGTTGACTAACGTAAAACACGCAGTTTTCCCAGACAAACTAGTCAACATTCATGGATATCCTATAAAAGTATCAATGATGAACGACCCACCAAAATGTTTTGAAATAAATGACACCAATAAAGGGACTCATTACAAAGGAACTGATGCGTTAATGGTTACAACAATTTTGAAGCAAATGAATGCAAGTTCTGTTATGTTCCATCCTGTGAATAACGTCCTTAATTGGGTGTATCCTTATGACAATTTGCAAGATATTTCTGAAGAAACCTTCCACTATAGAGCTCCTGATATTGACGGTAATTCCAAGGGTATTATATATTCAAAGATATCTGCAATATTATATCCCCATGACTCAATATGTTACACTGTGATTGTTCCAAAAGCTGGGTTGATTCCCAATTACATGAACCTTGTTCTACCATTCACAAATGGCGTTTGGAGGCTTTACTTTTTAACTTACGTTCTCGCACTTGTATTTTGGTTGATCATGGGACGTTTAAATTTACAAGAAACATCATGGATGTCTTACCATAGCGCTACTTTGGAATCTTGGAGACTTTTTCTGTTAGGATCCTCTACACTTTCAGCTACCAGTCTTTCTCAAAAGGTGTATCTTTTGATGTGCCTTTCGTTTGGATTAGTGATGAACAACGCGTACCAGGGCTCCTTAGCAAGTTACATGAGCGTCCCTAAGTATTATAGAGACATAAATACTCTTGATGAATGGACTAGTTCCGATTTAGCGGTAGGAGTGTTCGTACCCGTAGGGTCTAACAATTTAGTGGATACCGCAATGAGTAATCCTGATATGAGCAGATCTTTTAAGTTTACAGGTGATAGATTCTTCATGGTAAAGACACATCACGAACTATTTGTCATGGCTGCATCTCACAAAAATATAAGTATTCCAGTAGACAATGTAAAAGGTCTTGATATTTTACGTCTACCTGAGTTTATGAAGGACGGAAGGCCTTTACTTCACATACTGAGCGAATGTACTCTCACGTGTCCCGATGTGTTCAGACTTCCCGACAACTCTCCGTACGAAGGACGGTTCAACTCTTTGCTCGGGAGGATCAAGGAAGCTGGCCTGATAAACAAATGGAAGGACGATTTGGCGTTCGCCGCCTGGATCGCATTAAGTAAGATTCATCATGAGCCCACTTTGAAAATACTCGACTTGGAGCACCTTCAGCTGCCTTTTTACCTTTTTTTCTTTGGTTTATCTTTGAGTGTGTTGTTCTTTGTTTCAGAATTATTATCAAAATTCTATAGTACTCGTTAATGAAATTGAAATAAAAATATACTAAATTTTTGTAAGTACTACAAACTACCCACGTTTGCTAATAACGCATAATATTGAGTCACATTTTAAATGTTTGGTAAATAAGAGTATATCTATGTACTATCAATGTAGCTTTTTAAAAATATTGTATATTATATATTACGGAATGAATAATAAAAAATCTAGCTCCAGGTCTGTCTCATAATTTCTTAATACCTAGAAGGTCAAAATAAGTTGACATTAAACACCTAATTAATGTAGTTCATAATTTTATCCTTGAAAAAAAAACGGTTAATCTTATAGCCAAAAGATTATTGTTGACTAATTTTTACTTTCTCGCAACACTCAGCTCGAACCAGGCGTAGAAACGAAGTGAGTATTTATTTTTTCTTGACTAAAAGACAATTGGCAATATATCAATTGATTAATTTTACCATATAAATATATAGGTATACATATTTATATTTAAAAATTTAGCTTGAAAACAACTATTTCGATAATATAAATTGACTCTTGACCATGGAAGATTATATAAATTGAATCAAAGAACCATGTTTGATTAGAAAAACGAGGGTCTATCTAATCGGTTCCAATTAAACAGGTTAGTTTCTCGATTCCTCGGATATCAGATGCACTTTTTAATCTCCTGTTAAAATCTGAGAATCAGATATAGGGGTGGTAGCTAGGCACTATTAATGAGAGATTTTTTTATAACTAATTGTCCCAGGTTTGATTAATTTCATATCCAAAACAAAAAATTATGATTGGTTAAATTGGGCTTTCCATTTTGGCAGTGAAGAATTAACTGCTGATGGCATATCAACGAGCTTTATTATTCTTTTCAACGGTAAAAAAAAGTGGAATGCAAGTCTAACGCTTTATACTGCGCGTCCATCTTTGTGGAGGGGAGGGCGCAAAATAGTTTAAATGCCAGAGTGGAGGTGGGTTCAAACCTTGGACCTATCTCTCTCTACTTTCTATAGTTCTGAAAGGGCAAATTATTGCTATGTAGACGAGTGGTACGGGGCACGATGCCGGCTGCGCTATCTGCGTGACTTGTTCATTACGCCGCACAGATGTGGTGATGCGGACGAGCGTAACAAAGAGGGAGACGGCCATTATCGCCTCCCGTCGGATGACGTCACCCCCATCACGAGACACCTGAGCGCAGAGACAAAGTTTGAAATTGGGGCAACGCTTTAGAAATTTTGGCTTTTTTTTATTTCAGTTAGTTGAGGTATTTAACCGGCACATTTTGAACTGACTGATTATATCAGAGCACGAATTACAAACTAACTAATATCTTTAAAAGATTAAACACCCAGCTTCCGTTAATTCATCATTGTGAAAGTCGAAACCCACATTTCACCAATGATACATTTTTCGGCCTTGCTGGGAATTGAACCTGGGGCCACTAACTCAGTAGACCGACTGAACTAAGGGAATAATGTGTTCTGAAAATTAAACCTAAATCAGTGGAGAGACGGTATGAGAATCACAAGCACACAAATCTCGGCCAGGTGATTTATTTTTTACTAAAAAAGTTTCCTATATTCCTTCTACGAAGCGCTTGTCGTGTTGAGCTCGACTGCTGAGGACGGGGAGATCGAGGTTCGAATCTCGGTCGGGTGAAATGGGGGTGGTTTTTCCTAAACGGTTTTCCGCTCTCCCTTCACGCAAATGCGGGTTCGCTTCCTCTAATTCAACCTTCCCAATACCTAATCTATTAGAGTAATTAGTACTTAACGCGTATAAATCGAACGGGTAGTACGACGCGGTGCTAAATATTATTATTATTATTAAATCCTTCTACGAAAATGCAGATACATTTCCTATAAGATCTATCTTCCTCATCTCGTTAGTATAATTATAAATTCGAATATCCCGGACGGGTAGTAATATGTGGTGCTAAAAAATAAACATATTATACCACAATATTTCGTCTTTATATTCTGTGCTATTCGCATATTTACCCTAATGTACTAGGATCAAGGAAGATAAGGTTTGAAAGGAACTGTACCCGCATTCGCGACGAAGAAGAGGGGGGAAACCATCTAGGAACATAACACCTCAGTACTCTCGGATAGGATTCGAACCCTGTTACCTGCTCGTCACCAGAGAACCAGACAAGATGAAACTGACGTGTTTTTTATTCCACCTCAGGATTGAATTAAAGCATTATTATTTCCTATTCATCCTGTTCACTCCCTTAGGTTAAATAGTTTTGATCCCATAGTACCCACTTTGGTGGCCGCGCAGTCTAAGGCGTCACTCTCGCAATACCCCGGACCACTGATGACGGCGAGATCGGGGTTTAAATCCCAGTCGAGTGTATTGAGGGTGGTTTTTCTTAGTTGGTTTTCCAATCTACCTCCACGCAAATGCGGGTATACTTCCTATGAAATTCTACCTTAATTATCCCTTAAACCACATAGCAACTATCGTATATACGTACAGTCCGAACGAGTAGTTAGACGCGGCGATAATTTTTTTTTAAAAATCCATATTTCCAGTACTCATTATTCACCCAACTCTTCCTGTTACCTCAGTTCTTATAATTTGAGTCAATGATAGTCACTTCTGTCATTAAAACGTACCCCTACGAAAACCCTATATTAATAATAGAAAAACTTTTTTTTTTGTGATTTAGGTTTTTAAACTTGGAAGTACTTAGCGCGTCGGGGAGGGGTCTGAACTCCGCTTACCCTGCATTTAATTGTCTGCAGTTGTACAGTTAAATGGGTCGTTCCGCAGTCAAATCACGCCCCAGAGTGGCATCAACCTCGGGACAATAGGCCACCATTGGGCTAACTGCGTCGTTTTAAACCACTCTGGAGGATTATTTAAAAAAAATACGTTGATTACGAATGCAATTAAGAAGGAATTCAATATTCGCGCCGGTGGGACGTACGACTAAAGGCTCCAGTATCTACTTGTCTTTTTCCCTGGAGACAGGTATATCGAATACCTGGTTGTGATGTTTCCCACCTAAATCTGTTCACATTCTTTCTAATCAAAAAATTCAGGTACATTCCCCTTTAAAATGCATACTTCTTTATTACTACCCAATTATTAGGATACATGTAACTTGGCTTATTAGTAGGGATGTGAAAAAAGTATCGCTACTTTACTAATATAAATATTTCCTTTCGATACTAGTATTTTTTACTCGATACTTTCCATTCGATACTTTTACTGATATTAGTACTCACTACGGTATAGGATCGGTATCGAAAGAAACAAACTTTTTGGTTATCTTCACTCATTTTTGGGAAAAAATGTTTACAAGGGTGGACTCTGGAGGAAGTACAAATGACATTATTTCTCAGTTCTCCTTCACTTTCTGCAAGAACCAACTTTAACATTCAATCTCTTTTAGCTACTTATAATTCATATTTTCTCTTTAATCATTGTTTATCAATAGAGCCTGATGCTTGATCGGGCGAGTGGAAACCAGTCTACCACCCTTTCCTTTATCAATGAACACGATCATCATTAACTAAACAAAATAAGCTTTTGTAGCGCTTACTGAACTCACTCAATTTAAGGATGCCCCAAGGAAATGAAGCAGAAAAGTTTTCGTGTGTTGTTTAAGCAGACGTAGCAGGACAGGGCGTCCAATATTCTATTGTTTGTCAATAGTTCATCATCTATCTTGATAGCGTGTATAAACGACGAATGTAGTTAAAAAATGGCACCGTCCAGAAATGAATTATATAAGTTGTTTTTAAGAATTTTTGGATAGCGAAAAGGCATATTTTAAAATTTCTTTTAATGTATTAAAAACCCTTATAATTTTCAATGTGATACAAAATGATGCAATGATGATACAATTATGATACAAAAGTTGAAATTATTATTACTAGATAATTTTATTTTTCGATACCAGGGTGTCTACCATCCGGGAAAATCAAGGAAAACGGGAATTAGCCGGGAATTTGAAGTGATCGGGAAAAAACGGGAATAAG
>CABFOW010002387.1:0-24259 GCA_902141385.1 Timema californicum
TTTAATGTTATACATTTCAAAAGTAACTTTATTTCGTTTCGATTGCAAATGGTGTTGCATTTTGGGTTTGGCAACATTAAGGTGGGAAAAGGTAGAAATATGATGCCGAGATTTTTAGGGTTAGTAGAAGGGAATATTGCCCTGGAGTATTGAATATATCAACTTAACTTATATTTTTTTAACTGGTTCTCGATTGTAACTTTTATGATAGCGTTGTTAATCTCTTTCGTGTTAAAAGAAAAAAGGGTAACGAAAGCTTAAAAAGGAATATGGTTAGGGAATATCCTCGATATTTATTATTGTACTATTATCTTAGTTTATGACATATGTGAAGATTATGTTGAGTTCTGCAATTAGGTTTTTAGCGAACATGTTAAATGGTAGTGACACTAGGTACATTTGATGAAACTAAAACTGTTTGTTGCCTTTTTGCAGCAAGTACATAAATATGTTAGTTAGGAGAGATCATCTACTGTATTATGTATGAACATATTCAAGTCCACTAATGTTATGCATTAACATTTATATTGTAGTAATATAGTTAAGGTACATAATTATAAATAATGTAATGATTAGAAGGAAAGGAGTAAATATTTATGGAACAATGTTTTCATTGGATAGTATTTATTTATGTTGATAATGCTTTTGTCACTTACGACAAGGATATATATACAAAGAACTATCTAATTCTCTTCAATTATATGCTTGTTATTTAATAAAGTTTGGCATAAAATGAAATCTAAAAGATTTTAAGACTTGAAATTATTCTATTGCACTGGTACGCCATATTGTCCCTATGTCTAAAAAAGCTCCATGTCCAAAAAACTCTTTTGTTAGCCTTCGACCTTTTTTTATATTATGTTATGCAACCGGTGAAGGTGGACCGTAGTTTCCCGCTACTCAAAAGAGTGAGATGCGTGCGCTGGGGACATGTTTAATGTCCAGCAATTTATAACTCACAATTTTAGGATATTCACTCTACGCGCTCTTATTTTTTTATTTAATTTTTTTATTTAACTGTAGGTTTTGTTTATTCTTATGTATTGTAGCCCTCTATATTTTAGAGCTTGGATTACAAAATCAATTATAAAATATTTTATAACATTATTTAAAATTATTACATTTTAAAGTGTGAGAATTGTTCAGACCAAATATAATTTTTTTTTAAATCCAATAGCTTGGGGTAAGAAATCTGAATTGTTAATTAATAAATAATTACTAGAGATTATCTAATAGTTTAAATGTTCAAATTAAATTAATTTATTTAATATAACTACCTGTATAGTAATTAGTGATTTAAAACAGGTGGGGCGGGGGACTAAGGTTCTAAAGCCTTCCCCTCAAAGATTCCTTTCTATTCTTTTTATTTAGCTTCATTTAATAATTTAGGCTATGTAGAGTTTAATGTCACTGAAAAACTCCTAGAAAACATGGGCAATTTTCAAGCAATACTAAGTGTACGTATTGAAGCTAAGGACAATGTACCACAACATCACTCTACTTGTGATCTGAGTGCTATATATATTAGTTGTAATAGTCAAAATTAATTATAGATGCTTGTGATTTAGTTAATATGTAAAAAGAAAATAGCATCTTTGGTAAACAGTGCTAAATTTGATCATTCTTATCTGACGAAACCGATGTGTCAACTGTCAATTAACTCTTTGTATGTGCCATGTGAAAGATAATTATCAGAAAGGATGTTAAATAAATGAACAGTTTCTCAGTTAATGCTTGTAGAAAAGCTCAGTGGTGAATGCTTGGTTGTAGCAATTTTGCGGGTTCTACAGGACTGCAATTTTGAAGCTGAATATTTACATGGTCAAGGCTATGAAATGGCCGCTATGAGTGGCAGCTTGAATGGAACACAAGCACACAAATCTAAAAGCCCTCTACTGCAATGTATATCCATTGTGTTTCTCTTTGCTTGAATTTAGCTATTTAGATGCAGCAGATGTACTCATAATAAGAAATTTCTTTGGAACTGTACAAAAAACTTTCAATTTTTCATACTCCAAAAGTCGACTTGTTCTGGAGAAACATGTAAATAATGTGACTCCTGAGATTCACAGAAAAAAAAACTATTATGACAGTTGTTCTCAACCAGATGGGTTGAATGACAATCATGGGGATGGTTTAGTTGATGTTCCCTGTTGCAAAGATTTAAAATAAATTAAAACATGTGGTGATGCAAACACATCATCGACTGATATCCTACTAATAGTTGCCATTTAGCACACAGAACTCATAGTATCACCGGTATACTTAGCAAATAACTATAAACCAACGATATTAAACTGACATATGATGTTGCTCATGCCAAAAGTGTAAAGAATATCTTAGTAAGTGAAAGAAGGAATGCTGAAGAAAAGTTCAATAAATTCTGACAGTGCAAGAAAGATGACAGAAATGTAGCGACCACAATAGACATGCCAAAGGTAGTAGGAAGGCAATCTCAAAGGTGCTATGTTTGAGCCGATAGTGAAGAATAATATTACAGTCAAAATGTTTTATTAACATGGATTGATACTCTCAAAAACAGACAAACTTTTGAAATATCAAGACATAGTGTTTAGTGTGAATATACCTACTGAGCCAGCTGTGCTCTATTTTGTTTAGAGTTAGTTTTACTTATTAGCAGTAGGTGGCAGCACCTCCTTGTCCCTTCTCTTACTGGCTCTAGGCTCGCCAATTTCCCGCGAAGGTAGGCTCATAGTTAATTAATTGTTTGTTTTATAACTAAAGCGTGTGCTAAACTCTCGTCTGTGAACACCGTACAGAACACATAGTGACAAAAAAATATTTTTTGTGTGTTTATTTCCATCAGAACTAACTGCTTTTGAAGAAGAGGCTGTGCAGTTTGTAAAATTGAGTGAATTTTACAACAATGATGTTTTAACTCTAATTGTTCCAGTGTTAACTGCAAAACTTTGACTGTGGCTTCATGCCAATGAAAGGGCTCCTCTTACCAATGCAATTGATGCCCTCATTAAATGACACAAAGACCTGGACCTAAATGTATTCAATTTATTGAAGATTTTTTGCACCATTCTAGTCTCAACAAGTACACCTGAGAGGTTATTTTTGATGTTACGGTGCATCAAAACTTACCTCATAAATTCAATGGGAGACGTCAGATTGAACGGTGTGGTCAATTTAAATATACACAGAGAAGTTTCTGTAGACACAGAAGAAGTCATCTCGGTGCTTAACGCTAAAGGTTCAAGGAGACTGGGCTTTGTCTTACAATGACTCTGCACGGAAAAGTGAATGAGAAGCAGCTATGCTATGTTATCGGCTTCTTAAGTTACATTTAATTAAATTGGGCTGGGACAGTTTTCTTTTTAGCTATTTAAAATGTAAAAAGAACAGTTCTTTCTTCTTTATTATTTAAAATAGACTTAAGTTACAGATTGTGTTAAATTTTGGTCATAAGTATGCGCTTATAGAAATTAAATGAATGAAAATTCTTTTATAGAACTGCGATAACACTATTAGTTATTCCCACACTACAAAGCAGACATTGATCGGTTATTCAGCCACATGAACCTAACAAAAGCCAAGTTGAGGACCATGAGAAGGGAAATGCTGCCACGACTGTCTCTTTTAACTTAAGGCCCCTCTCCCACCCTAGAACAAATCCTGGGTGCACCCCTACATTTGATTCTGGGATGAATCTTGAATGTATATGAAATAATCTTGCATTTACTTAAATTTCATTTTTGTAATATTAAAAAAAAATTAACTATTTACACTGAAAAATCATTTATAATAATTAACTGTTGCCCAAGTATATTAATTACTCTTTATTCAAAAGAATACATACGAGGAAAGTAAAAATAAGAAATTAAAAATCAAGCAATGAAGTAAATATTTTTAACTAGTTAAATTTGACTGAATTTCAAAGTAGTTGCAGGTTGTATATGAATAATTGAGCACATTAGATAATAATCTATAAATTTAAACTTATAAAGTAAACAGAATATTTCAAAGACAATAAATACAACTTTGTTTAAAAAATTGAATTTTCTACATGATTTCATACAAATATACACTACAAAAGTATATACAAATTGTACAATTTTTGTAACAACATAGGAACATACATAATTATTTCAATTTGTCTAATGTGTTCATAACTTCAAACCCTTTATTTCAGTAGAATAATTACTAAAGGTTTTTTCTTCATTTGGAAGTCCTTGTCTACAAAAGTATTTGTCATCGTTGAAATAGACTAAAAATTTTAAGAGATGAATTGTGTTTTTTCTCTGTGGAAGATGAACCAGTATAACTACTTTCAGGATCAACATGATTGGATTGTAACATTTGTTCTTGGTTTGTTAATTTGTGTTTCAGTTGGTAATCCAAAAGGCATTGCATGTCTGTCTGAAAATTGATAAAAAGAGTTTATATTAATAAAATTCCTAACACAGTCACATGAAATATTACAAGAATTATTGATAAAATATATCAAAATTGTAAACCAACCTTAAATTACAAAATAAATAAATGAAAATATCTTTCATAACAAAAATAATTCAACGTTCCTAAATGCCGTAAAGTAAGTAATATTTATAAACTAAGGCTGGGCCGATTAGCCCTTTTGCCGATGCTGATCATTTGGTTTATTTTTTTAACAATATTACAAAGATAGTATACAAAATTACAAATATATTTTTAAATATACACTTTTTTTCATTTAATTCTTAGTAAAAATATGAATAAACATAAAAATAATCATAATAAAGAATTTAAATATGCTGTGACAGATATTTGAAAAAGCAGAAGGGGCAAGTACAAGGTAGGGTAAGTCATTAGACGTCATTTTCATAAATATAAAATGCTCAACGGCTAAGATTCGCTTTATTTGTTTTGATCTTTTCCATGAAGAGTAAATATCAATTATTATTTATATGTTTTTAATAATATACCTACTTTAACCAAACAATATTGATATATGACTAAAAAAAGTAATCAGTTTATAAAGGCAAATAAAAAAATAAGTACCTAAGGTGAAAGATTATCTTAGCTTTACAGTAGTCATAAACCAGGTTGAATCTTATTTTGGTACTGTTACCCTTAAATTTAAATTTACCCTCTCATTCTTTCACGCACACTCATTCCAGCTTGTTGAACACAAAGTGTTGACCTTGAAATCTACCCTCTAGCAAAAAATATATATATATATATATATCTAACACTGTCTCACTTGAGAACCAAATTGAGTCACCAAGAACTGTTCTTTTAAACATGTTCACTTAACAACCCCCCCCCCCCCCACTGCCATNCCTCTTCGACAAGACAATCGTTGCCCCGTTGCCAAGTACCCTTCTTAAAACTGTTGAGTTATCACTAAGCTGACTTTCAGCCAACACAGATCAAAAGATCGATTTAAATAATTGGGTCTAAAATGCCGATTATCAGCCTAGCTGATTTTGTCATAATCGGCTTATGATCAGATTAATAATATATATTAATATAATAATATGAAGTATGACATTAAGAAATTGAAGTAGTGCAGACTATATGATTCGACATGATTACTGTGACTTTACCTTCAAATCGAAAAGCTTTAGTGGATTTAGCAAATTTGAAATATTGGAAACATAAAGTCAAATTTTTTTTTCCTGTCTAGTATAGAAAAAGTATTTCCCTTTGAGTGTTGATTGTCTAATTTAGAAAGAAGATGAAATTGTCACCAATCGCTTCATGTAATTATAATATGAAAAAAATCAAGATTATGCCACTAATATGAATGTGATTGATTAGAAGACATTTGAAAAAAAAACTAATATATAATTATTGAATTTTAGCAGTCAACAATTTAACTTAATACAAAATATGTAGCAAGATATAATCATAGTATTTTCTTGATCTTTGCATTTCATTGGCCGGATGTATATTTGATTATAACAGAACTTTTATAATTGTGTAACCAGCTTTACATTGCATGCAATGAGAAAATTAACCAAGGGTTCAGTAAGGAACACATATATTCAACAATGAAAGAGCATTAGTATTGTTTACACAAAGGGCCAATGGAATGGTCACAAAATATGTTAGCCAAAAGTTATGGGTCCTTGAATTAAATAAATTTGGTCTCTATCCATGATCATGGATTTCACTAGACGAGGCCATATATATGATTCAAAATACAAAAGATGAAAACACTAGTCTTGCATCAAATGAAAAAACTGAATGAAGCTTCAAAACCAATAATTTCTAATGATGTTCCTAAATTACTCGATGGGAAAATAAAACAATTGGATGACTTTGATCTCTTCATTTACTCAAGGAGCAAGGTACCAACAAAAACTAAAAGTTTCAATCTAAATATTATAATAAATTATATAAAGAAAACTTTAGATTTAATACATAACTTGTAACAATTTTAAAATGTTCTATGGTTACAATTTACCTTATTTATTATCACTCTACATTAAATGTTTTTGATCCGATTTCTTAATAATGTATTTTCAAATTCAACTCCAAACCTTAGATATTTTGCAAAATCAGTTTAAATTGTAACAAACTTACATTTCATCAAATAATTTTGTAACTAAGATGTCACATTTTAAATATTATAACTTACCACATTTTACTAGTTTAATACTTGAATATTTTGTAAATCCAGTTTAAAGTGTAACTAATTTAATTAATTTCCTTCATTATTGTCAAATAAAAATCCAAAACATAGATCAGGAAAAACTAATAATATCTTTAATTTCACGGCCTGCAGCGCAGCTCTACATACTTAAGCAGCCATCACTGAGAACAACTGAACAATAAAGCATGATTTAATAAAATATAGGTTAAAATGTACTCAATATCAGAAGAACAGAAGAACAGAGAGCATCAAACTCAAAAAAATACTAAGGATGGATCCAGAGGCTTTTGTCTGGGAGAGCGATTGGTTTTCATAAGGCTCCTTCACGTATATAAATTTAATAACTCTAATCAACAATAATATTTTTAGTTTATAAACATAGTTTCGATAATTTTATAATATTAAAAAGAGGATTTGAATGAAAAAATGTAATTTTTATTAACAGATTTGTAATTTTATTATAAAACAAAAAGTAATTGTCACGATAAGCATAAATTTATTAAGTATTAATAGAAAAATTATGTATTCTAATACAAATAAACTATTTGATTATCATGCTAAACTTAGTAATATATTTACCGAAAAATTAAAACTACTTGTTTGTCTACACATTAGAGTTAAGTAAATTACTAGTTAGGTCACATAGAAAATTGTGCAAGAGAGGTGGTAGGTGCATTTCGGAGTCAAGACACTTTAAAACATTAATGTAATGGTTTCAGTGCTTTTGATTATTTTCTATGCAGGGGTGAGTTGGGCAATCTCCCTCCTTCTTTTGATTCTGCCACTCGAATGAAAATGTGAACATGTGTAAAGGTTAGCATATATCACCTTACCTGCCACTCTTCCAACTGTTGGCTGAGACCAACTTTTTGCTGAATAGCTTCCATGAGCTGACTGCTGGTTTGCATCATTTCCACTCTAGTTTTAGCTAACTGTATCTCAACCATATTTTTTCTTGACATAGCCTTATCTCTAGCTTCTCGTGCCTTCTGCACTACTTCATCTTGAGCTAGGTAAGTGTCCATCAAGTCAGCGCGAGCTTGATCACGTTCTTCAGTTACGCTTGCAAGCTCCGCTTCACGTATAGTTAACTAAAGAATTGGATAATATATATATATAATAATAGTTTGTGAACAAAGGGAATGATTCATATATATTAACTAATACGTAACAATGGAATGACACATTTTTACTTTAATAAATTTTATTTAGTTGTCTACATAAATTATTGAGAAACATGTATACCAGAATATCTGAGCATTTAAGGAATGTGTTGTAATATTGGTATGATTACAAAAAATTACAAGAGGGATGATAATTTATCAAAAATAAAAATGACATGGGCCAAGCACACATTTCATTTTGAAGTTTTCAAGATGTTTGTTAAAATGGCCAGAAGATTCATGGGTGACTTAACCTGTGATTAAATGTACATCAATTTTAGGTGCTAATGTTCCAATCGACTCTAATTAGTTAATTGGGGAATCAGTGACCTAAGTACTATAGTAATAAAAAACTATTAAATACTAGTGTCATTGTTGGAATGAGCAGTATATATATTATTTAACAGAACTGGAAGGGAAAAAAATCAATTGTGTATACTGCCAAACAAAATTAGTAAGTTAAAATGATCAGAATTATTTGAATAAAATATAATGTGTGTTTTGTGTATTTGACACCAAAACCAATAACCCTAGAAAGCTGAACCCAGGAATATGTACGATGTTTAGGGGAACTTGAGGGGGATATGCACCTCGGTAAAATAAAATATTATCCATCTCGAGGCTGCATCTTAAACCACTCGAACAACAGTTATTCTCTAAGAATATGTATCTTAAATAATCAACAACCTGAAACCCGCTTCTGTTGGTGCATGGTTTAAGGTGCTACTCTCGCAATTTACTAGGCTGCCAATGACGGAGAGATCAGGCTTATATCCCAATCAGGTGGACTTAGGCTGGTTTTTCCTAAATGGTTTCCAGGCAAATGTGGGTACACTTCTTCTATATTAAACTTTCTTCATTCTTAACCCATTAGTGTAATTGGTACACAAGTGACCCAAATAGGTAGTAAGAGACAGAGCTAAAAAAAATAAACAACCTGAAGTTTTGTTTGATGTGATTTATATCCATGGATCTGTGCACGCACTCAGCCTTTCAACTGGTTAGTGCTTCCTGCACCATCTGGTATGTACTGGGGGATTCAGGAAGTGTGGTGGTTCCTCGTTGCCTTCCATACTAAATTTATATGAGAAAGCATGAAAGAGCCAACCAATTTTTATGGAAAGGTATTTTTACATACCTCCAAGGTTTATTTTACATGCCACAATTTACATAGGACCGACGGCTTTACTTTTTGTCTGAAGGAAGTTGTGCTACGGATCGTCATTGCTCAAGGAAAATCCATTGACCTTAGCTCAGTTTGAACCCATAATCATCGGGTTCTGGGTTGAACACTTTACCCCAAGAGCATTGAGGTCAACTAATAAATGTTATGAATTATTAAATTTAGCATTCATTTGTTTTCTGTTTAACTTGATCAACAAGGAAAATTTGAATTTAAAAACTAAGTAGATTTTTTTATTATTATTATTTAGCACCGAGTCTTACTACCCGTTCGGGTTATACACTACTAAGTAGAAATTACAGTAGTTATTTCAAATTGAATTCCTAAGATAAATTAATTATTGCAAGAGATTATATACAGTCACATGTTTCTATATTGGGGCTGGTTGTTTTGTAATAACATTAGTAGGTAAAAGATATTTATTTGGTAAATAAAAATGTCACACTAGGTAATGTTCATATATTTATTTAATTTGATCATACATTTAGAGATAAAAAGATACCTACAAATGGTAATGCCCTAGACCGCCAATATGGGTAGATCCAAAATAAAGGAACCCAGATAGCTGAAACATTGTAAATCTAAGTTGTGCACCTAAAGAATATTAATTTTACGAAGATTCAAGCCTATATATAAATAGCGTGTATGATGGTTAGACTTGACCATCAGTTTGGGTAGCTAAAAACTATGGAAAGCAGAAAGCTGGAATTTTCAGAGGATATGTATGCAAGAAAATCTTAGGCTGTGCACCTTGGGCTTATTTTATATATAAATAGAGAGACAATTTTTTGTAGCTTAGTGGTGTTAAGAGTGTCTGTCAAAATATTTTCCAAAAAGACCAGTTTTATGTCATGGTGTAAGGTGTCAACAGGTTTTCCTCAGTTTGTATCCCTCTAAATTGTTTGGTCTCTTTATTGTTGTATTGTGTGTAAACAATGAGGGGATCAGACACAGGATTGTAGAAACCCAGAATGTATATTGAAGTGAAGATTTTTTAATGAAAGCATGTTAGTATGTCACTCCCAGTTTGGCACTCTTCTCAATTTGGCATCCCATCCCGCGTGAGCACATAGGTCGCACACCCTAAAGCCGTCACTGAATAGCGCTACATAAAGACCAAGTTGTTGAGGACTCTTAAGTTGTTAAAACTACTGTGCAATAAAATTGAAAACAAATATCAGGGAAGAATGGAAATTTATAAGCTTTAACCAATCTGTCATCGGTCTATAACATGGTAAATTTAGCTCAAGTAGGTCATGACACAAGGACCGTTGTGATCAACGTGTTGTGCACAAATATTGTTGAGTGTATTTGTTTGCACTTAGAAGAAACTTGTTTTTTCCTTCATGTGCACACTTAAATAATAATAATATTTAGCACCGCGTCTTACTACCCGTTCGGGTTATACGCTGCACACTTAAAATATTATGTTATTGAAAATGAATCAAGCATTGAACTTGTGTAATCATTTCATATGAAAAGGATCTTCCAAAACCCCAATGTATCAGGTCCACCGAATTCTTTGGGTGTTTTGGTATCTACCTACTTAATTCAATAAATAGCAATCAATATTTGCGTGAGGTTGAAAAAATATGTGAGACTAAAAATATTACTTAAGTGATTGTGTATGACCTACCTTGCTTCTAAGATCAACAACAACTTCAGTTTGTTGTTTTAGCTCTTCAATTTTCTTATCCAGTTCATGTTGCAACGTGTTCATTGTATCACGTGTTCGGAGTAGTTCCTCATCAAGCTCAACACTTCTGTCTGTAGAATTCTGGTCTCTACCAGATCTTTGGTTCAACACCTGATTCACCAAGGTAGAAAGGTTTTGTGTGGTTTCGGATAATAGACCCACCTATTAAGAACATACTTGAATTATAATCAATGGTAGTTTTACAAAAAAGTGTACATATTCCACTGGAACGATTTTAAATTAAGGGTAAATGACCAATGCTTTCAGTGTTAACTTGTAGCCGGTAACCTGTGATTGTCATCTTTAGTATGGAATAAACAAAAGCTATACTTTTTAAAACTAGTACTTTTATGTTTCAACAAATTACTTACAAAAGTAAATGCTTTTGCTACATAAAAAGCTATCTTCAGCTGGGTTTATTTTTAAGCCTACTACATAACTAAGAGTAATTAGTGCATTGCATATAGGCCCCTAGTGCAAATTTCATAAGAAAAATACAATAGTAAAAGGCACCGTGTGTTGATGTATGTGGTGCTGGTAGTGGCAAAATCTTTAAACACTTGAATGAAGGTGATTGATTAAACACATAGCTAATCATAGCTTATTGATGTTCCAAAATTCTTTTAACCTTGTTTAGATATTGGTACGTTAATTTTGATACAACAAATCAATGTAAAGCATTACAATGTGAAATAAGAGTTGTAGCGTGGGATGTTCAGATAGATATAAAAATACTAATAAAGACATAAAAATGGACATTTTCCTCAATAGTAATGTAGTGAAGAAAACTAAACAAGTGTGTTCAAATAGGCAACAGAAATAATATAGATGTTATTATCTATAAAATTATTCCTTACTTTCTCAAATATGAGTAAAACCAATAACTATGTCAAGAAACTAATCAATTTCAATAGTTTTAGGCTATACCGTAATTGTTAACTGAACTAAACTCGGCATACATTAAGCTTCTTAAATCCGAAAAGATGAGTCCTATCCATTATGGTGTTTTGAAATGTCCTCTTTGTACCTTGTTTTTGTTTTTTGACACACTAATGACTAGTTTATCTCGGGTTTTGTTGCCGCAAATATTTGTCTAGTATGGGCCAAATGATAAATAATATAAGTAGACTACATCTGTAATTTCACAACAGTAGGGCCTTGCTAGTTTGTACATTGTAGTATGCCTACTAAATATAATAATTATAGGTCTGTTATTCAATGGTAGTACAGAAAAAATAAATATACAAGCCTAAAATATAACTATTTCTATCACAATCTAGATTTTGTTGGCATTTTGAAGATTAAGTTATATAATATTATAAATGAAAGATAATGGTTTCGTATAGGCTAACATAATTAAAAGTACCCACAAATTAGAATTCCCTCATTCATGTCATCATACTAGAGGCTCACTTAAAATATATCATGAATCTTATAACACTGTAAATTATGGAACAAATTCAACTTTAAATAAAATGAAAATAATATATAATCAATTCCAACAGATATCACTGGCCTACTTGAACTGACCAATTTTAAAAAACATTATACATTTTTTCTTTGCCAGTGAACAACTTTAAACCTAATATACCAAAATTATGTAAAGATTTTGACCAGCTCTATTTATGATTAAAATAAGTATTTTATACTGTAAAATACTTCCCTTAAGTCTCATCCTATCTACCTGACTTCAATCACAATAATTATTCTAATAAATTCATCTTTTCTCAGTAAACATTTTAGAATCCATTATTATTTCCCTGTATATACCTACATGTAGGTATTGTTTATTATTGTAATAGTAATTAATTTTCTGCAACTTTTATTTTTATCTCAAAGTACTTTCTTATTAATTATTTGCTACTATTATTTTTTTAATTTCTTTTATATACTTTTTTTTTAAATGTGTATCTCACATTTAATGATAAAATGTATTCATCAATATTATCACACATATTTCAAAATTATCTCATCTGTAACATTGTACTGGTGCTGTTTTCTATTATATTTAGTGTATTTTGCTAAAAAAAATTGTTTGTTTTGATTTTGTTTGATTTTATTTCATGATAAAATATTCATAGTGTCTTTTAATCTTTTAAAATTTAAATTTATGTAAAATTTCAACTATTATAAATCCATAGTCCTATAAGTGAGCTCTAGCTCTTTGGATCATGTAATTAATTATCAAATAATAATAATAATAAAAACATGTATTAATCATTGATATAAATAAAACATTAATTACTTGGTATTGTATTGAAGAAGCAGTAAAATTTAATAAACTCTTATGCAAAGCCCCAAAGTTTACAAAGGTTTTTCACAAATCTCTAAAACAAATACATTTTTCAAATATGATCAATATTATTTGTAATAGCTACTATTACAATAAATATTAGCACACATAAATTACTATAAAATAAATTAAGTTTGTTTAACGATCCAACCTAAATAAGTATATCAATGAGCAAGGCTATTTCTTTGTATAGGTTCAAGTGTTTAAACTACTAAATTTTAACTTAACAACTAACACAAGTCATGGAGCTAAGCAGGTTAATATATTTGCTAAGCGGCCATAGCCTTTACTTTTTTAAATCTATTGACTTATGAATTCTAGCTAATTTATTTAAATTAAGTAGGAAACCTTTGAAAGCTTCTATGAACTACCTTTGGCATGGTAATTTATTGGATTAAGCAGTTAATAACGGCCATGTTAAAATTACAAATAAAAAAACTGCAGCCAAAATATTAAGCTTATTTACTTACTTTACACTAGTAACTGTTACTGTTCTGCTTCAATCCAAAGGTTTTTTTTTGTTTTGTTTTTCCCCTATTAGAGTATTGGTTAGTATGGTTAATGCTAAGTTTGATATACACTTACTTTGAACGTTTGGAGTGTCTCCTCTTTTAATGGCACAGTCTCGGAAGTCATTTCAGAAAAAGATGAGTTTATTCTCTGGTAATGTGTGAGATGGTCGTATATGAGTTGAAGTTGTTGGTACACAGACAATGCCTCTTCTTTTAACTAAAACAAGTGAAAGCCTATTTATTATTATTATTATTATATATTATCACCGCATCTTACTACCTGTTCGAGTTATACAAACTTACGTTAATGTGTAATGGTAAGGTGATTGTGAGATGAAATGGAGGGCCTACAGTTTAACGTGGAATCTGAACCACGGTGGAGGCCTGGCATTCCACACATTCACAAATTGTGATTAATATACATCTTGTCAGAGGTGAAGGAAGGCTTTGGTAATCAGATAAATCTGTGCCGGGACCGAGGATTGAACCCTGGACCCCCAGCACAGAAGTCTGACACCTAAAGGCCGGTATCACACAGAACGATAAGCTAAGATTTGCTCTGCTAACTCTTTAGAAACATAGCGGACTATATATTTAAATGTGCTGGTTCACACAGAAAGCTATGCCTTGTTACACCGCTCTATGCTTTTTTCGATTGCTGGCCGGGCAATTTTTCCATCTCCCATCTTGAGCCAGCTTATGTGCATAACTTAGCTTTGGCTCCGTGTTGAACAAACGCAGTGCTGGTTTGGTGAAAATTTAACTAAAGAGTTGTTGAAGTTTTGTTATAAGTTTGTTTCACATGTGTTTAAGTAAGATTCTATTTATATTTTATATTTAATAAATGTTTTTTATATTAAAATGGAAGCATTAATTGAACAAGTCAAACTTCCACCTCCTAAATTTTCTTCATCTTCCAAAACAACTGCTTACAGCAGAATCATCTCTTCTTCAGTATTATAAGAACTCAATATCTTTTGGAAAATGCTATCATAACTAAGCTTCACTGGAGCAGACCAGAAAGAAACAACATTGAATTCTGGGGGAAAAGTGGGACCATTGCTTAGCTTAGCTTAGCTTAGCCTTCTGAGTGTATCGGGTTTCACCCCTAGACCGCCAGCTAACCAAAAGACTAGTTATTAAAGATGGATCTCTAAAATCCTTGAGCTCTTGAATTCCTCGTAAGCCTATCCTTAGGATATTTGAGAAAATGTCTGATTCAAGATTTTTTTTAAATCAAAATTTTAATTGGAATTGGTTCATAGCTATCTATAATAATGCTTATTGATGGTTCAGCCCCAACATATTTATGAGACAAACTTAAACAACCAGACCCCAGACAGTTAATTTAACACTTAAATAAATGTATACATGTTATAGTAACAAGTTTTAGTTACTAATAATATTTTCTTCTATTCTACTATCCATCTCTAAAAGTAATCTATATTACTCATAAAAATAGGTAATTTTTGGATTTATTAGTTTGAAAATATACAGTTGATTACCAAAAAAACAATCAAATCTTGTACAGACACTTCAACTGATTGATTAGAATGAATTACTTAGATATAATTACAATCAGAAGCCTTCGCTCACCAATTATGTACCAAATAGAGAGGAACTCACATCACGAAATGGGTCTATATAATATTTATTAATGGTTTGTTCATAACTATTTTAAAATAATATACAAAGATAGTAGGAATAATAAAAGGTGTACATCAGTATGTATGTGTGTATTCCCCTTCCCCCATTTATATTTTTTTTAAAAGCACATATAATAAATATGATACTACAATAGATACCACGTGAATATCCATGAGGGTAGTAAGATGCAATAAACAAACAAAAAATTAGCTTATTATTTAAACTAGTTTATTTTGTAGTTGATAAATTCATGTGGAAAAGTATCACAGAACCATATTTGCGGCATCTCAAAAAACATACAATAGCAATATGTAATCTATCTTCTCCGTCCCTAAAAAAAACCACATTCTAAATTTAATAGAAAGAGGCTTTTATAAAAAACAAACTTCTTTTTTCTGCCAAAGTTGATAGTAATGTATCAGTTTACTAGCTTTATTTTATAGGTATTGAGAGTACTGGTACTTAACAAAATTTACAACTGAAGATAACATAGACTGACGGGAAAATAGATAAATTTGTAGATTTACTCTCGCAGATAAGGTCAGTAGAGAAGAAAGGAGTATTCTGGACCAGCAAGATGGTCACCATTTAATGTCTTGATAGGTTCAGACAGGTTCGGATAGGTCTCGACCAGTTCGTATACGTTGTAAATTCAAGATGGCTGCCAAAAATCTTTAAAGCATGATGTGGAAATTGAATATGGTTACCATAACTTTACACCATGATGTGGAAATCCTATTGGGACATGTTGGGACAGGTCTGAATAGGTTGTAAATTCAATATGGTTGCCAAAAACATTATTTCATGATGTGGAAATTCGAGATAACCTCCAAAATTCAAGATGGTAACCCAACATCCAGACTCCATAAGAGTAGAACCCGCATTTCCTTGTAAACTTATGCAATTTTTTTTCTTTGACACACAAGTTTTTGTGGTAGTATCACATTTTTGATACTACCTACTACTGAACTGACGTGGAGAGAGTGCGTATTGTGATGATTACGCAATGTTGTTTTCGCTCTCTGATTGGCTGTTGGTTTCCCCCTCCCGCTTCCTCCCCTAACACTCCAGACATGTTGAATTTTGTTACAAACATGTTGGTACTTGTATTTTCCTGTTTTATTGGTTATTTATGTATACTCATTGCTTTTTTATTTGTGTTGATGGGTTATTTATGTATACTCTTTGCTTTTTTATTTGTGATCAAAGGTTTTTTTTATTCATGGGTATTTTTATGTCTGGGTAGGATTGGGATGGGACGTTGAAGTTATTTATTTATTTAGTGGCGTGTAGTCCACGGTGCCGGGCGCTCCTCATTCAGCATCGCTAGTGAACATTGGGACCATCTTCTCTGCTCGGCTGCTTAAAACATAGTGTGACCACCAAGCAGCTGGCAGCGTATCACGTCCGTAAAATCCCTTTCACTTTTCCTCCACTCCACGCCCTCCTTACATCGCCACGGCACAGAATGAACTACGTTACACTGATTGCTCCCTCACTCTGTTGGAAGGTCTTTCACTTCCCGGAACAAACAGCACGAACCTCTCCTGACGACCGTTAGGGGTAGAGTGTGATAAATGATTTCTCTGCCTTGAGACCCCCTTCACTTCCCCTCACTTCCCCTCCTTAGAGGTATGTGTCGCAACCCCTTATGTGGTAATGAGTTTTCCCGGTGTCGTCATCGCAATGTCACAACCATCTATGTGGTAATGGGTTTGACCTGATGACAAGCACCAGTTTGGCGGGACGACAAGACAAGAATAGATCGTGACCCTGTAACTGTGAGATAGGTCATTGACTCTGGAAACCCTCCCCTCGGCAATTGGTTTTTTCCAGATGATGTTGCAACTAGTCATCGCAATGTCGCAACCCCATATGTGGTAATGGGTTTTTTCACAACTAGAGAGAATTGACACAGCTCTAATTATGCACAATCATGGGCCTCGAAATACTAGGGGCCTCTATCCCCCACCACAAAAATCTACTAAAATTGGTTGTTTTGTATCGTCTGTTGACATGCGTGGCTGTAGATATCCGTCACGGACCGGAGGAGTAAGGTAGTAATGTTACAGAGTTTACGTGGAGTTATGGAGAGTAGAAAACTACCCCCAGTTCACCCTAGCGAGATTCGAACCCACAACCTCCCCCACCATAACTATGTGAGTGACACGTACCCTTTCTGGCAAAACGTGTGGTAAGGATGATTAAGAAAATGTTCTGGAGGAAGAAATACCTACAGTGTACACTACACCACTGGGGATTCGAGTTCCGTCCCTGCCATAATCAGATGAGCCTGACATTTAGACGGCGTGCACACCGGGGTACGAACCTCGATATCTTTAGCATGGTCGTACTTCAAACCCACCATTTTCGAAGGGGTTTTGCGGGTTGACAAGATTTTTCTAGACCAGGTAGAATGTGTACCCGCATTTGATTATATTGAGAAAATCAAACGTCGATCACTCTGTCATCAGCCGTCTAGTGACGCCCTAGACCATGCGACCATCGATGCAAATATATAAATTAAGACGGCGTACACACCGGGATTCAAACCTCAATATCTTTAGCACAGCTGATGTATGTTATAACGGTCGTACTTCCACCCCCACCATTTTCGAAGGGGTTTTGCCAGTTGACCAGATTTTTCTAGACCAGGTAGAATGTGTACACGCATTTGATTATAGTGAGAAAATCAAACGTCGATCAATCTGTCATAAGCCGTCTAGTGACGCCTTATACCATGCGACCATCGATGCAAGTATACAAATTTAGATGGAGTGCACACCGGGACTCGAACCTCGATATCATGATATGTACATTCGTATGGTTGTCGAAGTTGTCTGTGTTATGTAATAGCTCATGGTCTTAATTGATCGCTGATAAGTAGTTGACAATTTTCGCACGTCCTTCACAGAGTGTGCCTTAAAATATAAGTGACGAATGACCCTTAGAACGGGAAAATTCATGGATAGCTCAGTGGCTAAAGCATTGGCGTACTACATTTATTCTTCTGTCATTACTGAAATATCATTCGCATATGCCAGATAGTTATCGTTTCCATTCAAGATTACCTCTTTAAAGTTCTTATTTATGTCTCTTAAATTTCTCTAAAATTAGGTTAAACAGCATTGGTGAAATATTATTCCTTTCCGTAATACGATTTTTATCTTACGCTTTCTTGAAAATGATCCTTTAAATTTTATTTTTGTATTTGTCTTCTCCGTATGCTATTATCATCCTTCTTAGTTTAATGTGGAATTTTCATCTATTTCATCACGTTGTACTCTCTATGAATGTTTGTGTACGTTATGGAAAAGTCGGTTGTCAGGAATATAAAATATATATTTCAATGGAATATTATATTTGTGCCAAATTCACTTGGAAAGTTATTTCATTTTAAGTCACTAAAATTTTTAAAATAATTGAGAGACCTAAACAGTTTTAATTTTATATGTGGGGAGTTTTACAATATTGATAAGTGTGTGTGTGCGCGTGTGTGTGTGTGTGTGTGTGTGTGTGTGTGCGTGCGTGCGTGTGAGTGTCTCTTTGCATTCCAAATTTTGATACCATTAAATTATACTACCTCTAATTTTGTAATTTACTATATGATTAAACTTACTTTGTATGATTCGTTTGTATGGCTCATATCATCACATTCCATCTCTTGTAGCAAAGAGTGATTGTTGCTTTGAACTTTATTGGAAAGAGTTTCCACTTGGCTACCTAACATACTATTTAGTTCATGAAGCTCCATCACTTCTCGTTGACACTGTCGTAACTGAAATATAACATTTTTTAGTCAATATTGTTAAAGTTTTTAGTGCAATTTTATATTTGTAACAAAACTATTCATATTCAAATGCATGTAATTTATAAAGAAATATTACTACATATATTGAACTTAAAAACCTGTAAAGTGAAAATGTAACCTATCTTCATATCTCATACCTTGTATACAATCTTTTTGTTTCATTACTAGACTATTGACATGAAATGATATGTATATATAAATTTTGTAAGAGTAGGCCTACCGTTAAAAACCACCATTGATTGATGTTTTTTTGTTCAAGTGTATTCAAATAAAATATTCGAGCTGCAACCTCAAATAGGTTTAATGATAACTAAAAGCTGCTAAAACAGGATCTTGGCCTGGGCAAGAGGGGTCGATTCCCCAAAAATTGACCAAAAATTAAATAATGAATCTTTATTCAAAACTAGCAAAAGCACTAGGCGTTGGCCGCGGTAGCCATGCAATGTATCGCGTGGTTACCCATGGAAACGTTTTTATTTGCTTCAAACAGAGAGAAATAACTCTCTTCATTTGTATTTATTCCTACCTTGTTTTCAATTATTTAAAAGAAAATCCAAATTTTAAAATTCCAGCTTCAATATACACATGTTCGTTCACAGAGACTACAAATATTTAAATTTCAGACTTCTGCATGCGATATATATTGTGCAACGCTCGTGCCAGACACACACACAGATACACAAACTCTTCATTTTATTAATATAGATTTAAACCATAAAAGAATAAAGGTAAACGAAAAACTGTATATGTCTAATATCCTGCATTATAATGTCAAAGTATATGATTGTTTTTAAGGATCTTAACACAGGGTTATTAACACCATGGCCCACACTTATAGAGCGTTTAGAATCCCTGGTACTAAAACCAATCTCGCACCACATTAGGACAAATTATCTTTGACCTGACCAGAAATTGAGCTGATAAAGCTACTATAGCTGGTTAGTTAACGCATTGAGGCATAATACCCTAGTGTTCGTGGTCTTATAAATAAAATATATTTAAAACAATAATTATAGCTGATATTTCTATTAACAATGTGCTTCCAGCCCTATATGTTTTAAAATTTATAGAATTATGCTACCTTTGCTTCAGTATTATGATTTATCTTTAGATTTAAAGTTGAAATATTTCCTATAATTTATCTTTAGAGTTGAAGTTAAAATATTTCCTTGTTGAAAAAGTTAGACAGAAAATAAATGAATACTATATTTAACAGGAAATTATATTCATATAGAATAACCTTGTTCGCGTGGTTTAAGACGTCAGTATCACAATAGATGCCAACATTCTAATAAATACGTATAAGGTCCTCAATCGATTGCTTAGAATTTTAAATTCAGGACACTTGGGATGAGCTACTAAACAAAACATTTACTGAACAAGCTTCATCTTGAAGCGGATAAACAGATCACATAACCATAAACAAATGTCGTTCGGCCTAAGTTCAAAGAATATCCCTGCCAAATTTCGTTAAAATTGGTCCAAGCATATCACAGTAATCACGGAACAAACAAACAAAATGCCAAATAATCCCGTTAAAACAGGACCTTGCTCCTCTCTGTCAATTAATGTCTAGCAGTAGGATCTTTACAATATTTGAAAATTGTATTAGCTCATTCATAAATTTCAAATTTCGTCAAAGTGTTCTAGTTTTTAAAATAAAACTACTTTTAAGCATTTAAATACAATTTATGCCGACGTTATTCATGAACAAAAGAGTAGTGTATAAATCTAGCAGAATCGTGTTTTTATTTTAATTACAACCCATATGCGCAAAAAAATCCATGCATATTATTTAAATCCCTGCTATTAATAAAAATAAATTATTCTCATTTTATATATCATATTGGTGGCCCTACCTTTTTACTTTTTTTCCACGATATGTACTGTACTTTGGGGTGGTAAAAATTGAATTAGGTATACATTTATATAATTATATTGGGTATTGTTTGTAAATTAGGTTTGCTATTATATGTATCTGGTATCTGTATTGATATAAGTCAAGAGGTTGGATGGCCAATTGTAAAAAATCTACGAAAGGCTTCAATATGCTCTGAAAGCTCCACTCTTGGGCTCCAATTGAAGAATACTACGAAAACCCCTCGTTGGGTTCCATTTGTAGAATTCTAAGAAGCCTCATGTTGGATCACCAATTGTAATATTCTAATGAACCCGATTTGGGTAACCAATTATAAAACACTACGATGAAAAGCACTACGGTTTGGCGGCAATTGTAAATATCTTTATAATATTAACATCTGTCCCTGGCTAGATCAGCTTCTCTTATCGACGCGATTATCATGTAATGAAATTCCCACTTAGACAATAAATACACTTTGATCCCTTTTACATTAATTTATTATTAAAACGTATGGCTTTATACGTTATTACTATAACAATTTACAACTTCAACTAGTACAATTAACCCGTCCCTACGCCAGTCACTGTACACTAAATCATAATTAGATATGTGGGCACAAGCAACACACGTCTTGTCAACACCCCAGTCACTGCGCGTCTCCTAGACTCTTACTGCTGTAACAATCAGAGTTTATTTCTCCCTCGTGTATTTTCAAACTCTGATTAAATGGACGATTGTACCTGAGTGGAATAACAATCTTGACCTATCACAAGAGAGTAGTTTGAATTTTGGCTTTCTGGTTGGCTGGACAATGCAACCACTCCGTACTAAGGAAAAGATGTATTTATCTTAGAACGAAAACTAAGTGCAAGATCAGCTCTTTTCGTGTTGGTTTCATCGTCCAGTAAGCACATTTAAAATAAAATAAATGTATTGCCTTCCAAACTGCCTGAAGGGCTTAAATATTCTAAAATTCAAATGAATATTAAAATTAATATTATAAAATAAAGAGAATTCCCGAATTTAAATATAAAATGCAAATAAAATATTAAAATTGCAGTCTCATCCTTTCTTTTCAAAACAACATTGGGTTTAAAAGTTGGGACTCTACAGTATTTTATTATGTTTACATCGGAAACTCTTCGTTATTTAAGTTTAGCAAATTATTAATTTATCAATGTATTGTACGTTATATTATCCTATTTCTCTAATTTAAATATATCCGTGCTTAGCAAGAATTGTTCGTGTAAAAACTAAGGTTTATTATAAGTACCGTATTAGAAAAATTATGCTATACGCCATACACTATGGAAAAATTACATTAAATGTTAATAGGGTTTTACGTACCAAATTATTTTAATTGGTTTTTTCTACAGATTTGCCCATTTTTAAAAGACTCCCTAAACTCCACCACTAAACAAGAGCGATTTATTTTTACCGAGATGAAAGGATTTATATGGACTTCTACCATGCATTTACGTTTATCCTGCTGTTGTACTAATTAATAAAAATAAAACTGATCACGAACGGTATTGAGTAGGCCTAATATAAGTTAATTTAACTTTAAATTACAAAAGTTGGTACATAAGGTTTTTTTGTGAAAGAAAAAATAGTTTAGGAACCAGCGGCGTATCCAGGGGGAGGGGGCCTAAAGGGCCACCCCACTCAGCGAGTAGCTGTTTTTTTTAAATTAGCACCGCGTCTTACTACCGACTCGGGTCATAAGTCTATGTACTAATTACTCTACTTAAATCTAGAACAGACACAACATCCAGCCCCCAGCCGTTAATTTATTCACTGGGAAATGGGAAAACCACATTTCATCAATTATAAATTTTTCGGCCATGCCGGGAATTTAACCCGGGATCTTTAGCTTCGAAGGCAGAGACTCTACCGACTGAGTTAAAGTGTTCGACTCGAGTAGCGGTTGAAAAGAAGTACGGTACAATTTGTATTAACAAAATAAATGGC
The DNA here is from genome assembly GCA_902141385.1 of Timema californicum. NCBI lineage: Eukaryota > Metazoa > Arthropoda > Insecta > Phasmatodea > Timematidae > Timema > Timema californicum. Next base: position 22,745 of record CABFOW010002387.1, read on the forward strand.
TATAGTGTGACGCTGACGAATTGTAAAAATAGAAAAAACTTTAGTTGTAAATGTTAACACTTCTATTAAGCACATCTAATTAAATCGTTTTATTTGTAATCTGTAAATTACGAACTATTTTTCCTACTTAAACAAATTTGTTTAAAAAAATAAACTAATTAAATTTTAAAAAACAATAGCGATTTTGATTCATTCCCTTTAATTCGTTGTAATTTTTCTTATAGTTTAAATTTATTTACATATCTTAAATTTTTGTGTTTGAGGGGAATTTTCTTTCAGCTAGAGGAAATCTCGGACCTAGACTTGGCAGTTGGCAACACTGTCTCGTTTTCAAAAATCGCTCACTTGTTTTGTTTAACTGACAAGAGATGATTCTGTTTCAGTGTTTTGTGAGTGAGTGACTTGAGTGACGAGTTTGTTTTGATATCTTACAAGTGAGTTACCACCAATTCAAAAAGTTCATATTTCATAATCTATAAAGTATAAATTGATACTCGACAATGGATAGATTTATTATCAAGATGCCACGTCTCAAGAAAGTCAATAAGATGGAAACTTCATCAAATGTAAGTAGATAACTTTTTTATTTTTCCTGCCTCAACCTCAATAACAGATAGTAAATATGAATCAAAATGGCTCATTTATGGGTGAGTGGTCCTTGTAGGATTATTCAAATATAATTTATTTCTATTTTTCGATTCGACACAAAATGGAGGAATATTTTATCCGAACTTAAATGGCGGAGTTAGAGCGATTAAATTACGTGGATTCTCCTACTCAAAAGATAATAACTAATTCATTAGTCAACATTCAATAAACATTAGTTAAAAATTCAAAAATACATAAAATTACGTGTGTAAATTTAAATTCGTTTGGTTTCCATTAAACCTATCTACATTTCAGAAAATTGTTTTGATTGACTTTTCCAATCTCCATGATGAATATTATTTTTATTATTTTCTTGTCTTTAATATAATCTCCATTTTAGTAATAAAATATTACTTACATTAGTCATTAGGTAACTGTAAGAAATGAGTTATATATGGAATAATGGCAACAATGATATGATAATTCGTTACCGAAAATTTTACCCGAGAAGTCTCTAGATTTTGCTTTTTGTTTATGATTTTGCAGGATCAACTCCAACTGAAACATTCATATCACTCTTCTTCTGAACCTTCCACTTCTACAGCTTGCATTGGAGACTGCGTAGGGGTATCTGAAAGTATTCCACTAAAATCCAGTGAGTATTCTAATAATGATATTGGACTTTTCGTTGGAAAATCGAACATTGGTGATGTGGACAAAGAAATGTTAATAAAAAGAGCTTGGGAACCCTTACCTTCCCACAAGTGTCACGTTCAGGTAATTGGTTCAAAGAAACGAACCTTTCAAAATAAATGGCTGCAGCTGTTTCCTTGGCTGGCATACTCTGAGAAATTAAATGGAGCGTTTTGTAAGTTTTGTGTGGTATTTGCTCAAAATGAAGTTGGTCAAGGTTCTCATGAGCCAGCA